>CAJVPZ010003006.1:0-11571 GCA_910592135.1 Racocetra fulgida | reverse complement strand
ACTAGCTAAATACCTGACTATAGCTAAACACAAATCTCATTTATCAAGATCAATTCCTAATAGTACTATGCTCAACCTATATCTTTACAATATTCGTAATATCTGAGATATACAACTTCAGTATCATATTTTCAACTTTCACCAATGCATTAACAACCCTCACTTATTAGGAATTACTACACGTATAAGACTTTAACAATTACAAAACAATATTTGGTCAACTACAAATATACTTGAACATCCTCAACCTATAGTTGATGGTGCCAATAGATACACACTAAACTTTAAGATTATTCAGTTACTTTCACCACTTGAAATTCACATTACAGCAAATTCTGATGCTTTATGGCCTAATACTATTTCACATGACTTACAACCATTAGAAAAAATTCTTAAAAATCATCTAACTACACAACCTTCAAAAAACAGCTTAGAAATTTGCAAATACTTTATTTAGAACAACTTTGTATATCAGACAATATCTGTCTTTTAGAATGGTAACATCTCTCACCTAGATTACAGTTTTTACCCAAGGGTAAAAAGCCTTTATAGTTTACTGTACTTGAAGATAAAGTTATTGAAGATAAATTCTATTAAACTCTGCTTACACAATACCAACAACAGGAAACTAATCTCTTCACTTACAACATATATAACATTCTAAAAAGATTTAAACTATGGCTAATTACCTTTAATAACAATAAAATTATTCTAGGCAAAATTCGTACATTTACATCTAAGTCTCAATATTCAATTACATATTGGCAAACTGATATTGATACAAACAATATCAACTGTTACCCACTATCACCAATTAACTATCATCCTTATACTTGATATCATCTTAATTCTAATCAACTAGCATCAGCATGCATAATTAATATATCTAAAATTACTTCTGCTCAGTTTTTTAGCAGACTTTTTAATAATAATCTTAAATTAAACTTTAATTATATGGATCTTATCTTCTCTACCTGCATCAAATTCCCACTTCCAGAGCTTCAACTACCACTCTTACCTTCCATCCTTATTAGTAACTCTACTATATTTGCAATTTTTAAACCAAATAAAAAGATGGCCAAATTAGCCCTGTAAAAAAAATCAAATCAAATTTTTCTATAATTTCTCTGTGTATAAATTTCATATTATTTCCATCTAAATTACTAAGTAACAACATCTATATTTCTTCCATAAATGTAGCATATTTACGGAATTTTCATGGAGTAATTTTAAAAAACTAATGGAAATTATATTAAAGTTTTACTGAACCAATGCGATAATTAAATAAAAATTATATTAATTATGGAAATTAGTTGAAGATTTCGTTAAAATTTATGTAATAATTTACTGAATTATCCAATAGCGAAAAGTAAATAATATGGAATAAATACAGAAACTTATGAAAATCCAAATAGGCCACATATAGAACTTTTTTATAATTATTATGGAATAAACATGAGAACATTACTGAACTACTATCGCTATTGCTGTAGTAAGTATAAATAATATAATGGAACTTTATATTATAATCATGGAATAAATCTGGAAATATTACTGAGCTTAAATAGATAAAAAGCTAGAGCTTTAATATATATTTTATTTATAAATAAAAATCTGATATTTATTTATATGACTATACACATGTGTATAGAGTACATGCACCTTTTTGATTATGCCAAATTTTAGTTTTTGACTTTTGTTTTATGTGCGGTTTTTTTTATCTCCTGCTCTCTTTTTCGCTTTCAGCCTATATAAATAATAAATGAAATTAATAAATAAATTAAATAGATATATTTAAAGCATGGTAAATTAAACTTAATCCAGTCCATAATTTGAATTAATACCACTAAATATTCTTTCACATAAATATAGCTAAAAATCATTTGAATTACCAGAATCTTGTGCACTGTGTTCAACCATTTTAGATATGTTTTCGATATTATTAGATTTTCGAACGGAGGAACGAAGACAATTTTTTAATAATGAAGAAACATTATCCTTTGGAACTATAGCGCTTTGCTTTATATTTATATTTTAATAGAAGGGCAGATATTTTTTAGTACGTAGTATTGCATAGTTCCAAGTCAAAAGTTTTATATATTACCATCGTTGTCAAGATTTATAGCCTGATGGTGGTGATCGATAACTTTAATATTTGTACTACATGCTTGCATGGGCCGATTTTCTTTTTTTTGGCATCTTTTTTACAAGAGCTGTGTTATCTTGACTGAAGGTAAGATCAGTGGTTGTTGTGTTATCTTGATTGGGATCAGTAGTTATTAAGTTATCAGATTCAGGTGCATTCTCATCTGTGTCATCTTGATCAAAGGTCACAAAATAATTTTTAGATTCTAATCTTATACGTATCAGCTTTGTATACCATTTTGGATATCTCTATTAATACGTAACATATCCACCCAAATAATAAATATCAATTAACAAGTATTTAAGAGTATGTCCTTGATAGGGGTATCCGAAATTGGTATATATACAAAACCGATACGTATTATCTTTTTACCTTAATATTATAAATAAATAAATATATATATATATATATATATATATATTAAATGAAATAATAACTAACATAAATCTATCAGTAGTGTTATGTATGAGTCGCACAAAATGAGTGATGCACCATGTAAATCCAGGGAATTGAGTCACACGGAAGCCCACTTGGCAAGTCCCGAGTAGAGAGGTAGCATGGATTTTTGACAGTACTACGTAAAGGATCGTTATCAGCAATCAGACACCAATAGCAAACTGGACAAGGACTGGGTGTTTAGCAAACACTAATACCAACCAGGCTGCATGTAATATGAGAAAAAAGGATTCAATCAGAATACCAGGGATGCCTACTAGTCCCCTCCGGGCCATCTGGATTGGGAGTTTGGGGCGCAGTTGGTGATCAGGAACGGCGGTGATTGTCTGTAAAGTGTGTGCTGGGGTCTGAGTGAACTCTACAAGGGCAGAAGTAGGTAATGGTAGCGGCTTTGGCTCGCAAGTACTTGTTCTTAGACTCAGCATAAGTTACCGAAAGACTAGGTTAGCCGGATTGTGGGTAAGAAAAGCTCTAGCTAACGATGCCTCGAGGATAAAAATGTTCTAAGGGTATAGGGAAAGCATCTGGGACTTCTTACGACAGATATTGTGGTGGGGAGATACTGGTGAACAAGCTGAGTTGTATTTGTATAAATGTACAGGGTTCCATAAGCGAGCCCCCCATCTATAAACTTGAATAAAAACCTTAGTCCCAAAGAGGCTAGTTATAAAACTTAAAAAAAAAAAAAAAAATATAAATTTATTATTACTATTGTCGCTATTAATACTTTCAACATTGTTGTAAAAAGAATCTTGTGCATTATCATATGTCTTATCTGTATCACTATGACTAGGCGTTCTTTCAACATCCACATAATTTATATTTCGCTTTCTGTTAGGAGGTTGTATGTTCTTTTTTTTGGTGGTAGTGCATACCCTTTCATTTTTGCTTCAGTAACTCTCTTTTTTTTCTCTTGATCAACTATTACAAATAAAAAAATCAAATGCAACCAATATTTTATTCAAAACTATAATAAATTACGTATCCATGCTATTACAATATGAGGTAAGCCAATTACGAAGAACAAAGTCAGCTTCAGAGGATGGAAATGTTGAATTCACTTCATTAAACTATAATATATAATTAAAATATAAACTTTCTTTGCCTTTATAAATATTAAAAAATTTAAACCTTACTTCTTTTATAACTTCTTCAGCCTTTTCTTTAGTTGGCGAGATAATGATATACCATATAAGAACTGAGAAGCTGCACGATTTCACAAATTGTTCTATAATAATAATAATAATAATAATAATAAAATAATATAAAAAATCAAATACGTAGTAACAATAATAACTTTAAAAGTTTACCCTAAAGTTCAAATATTGCTTTTTATCAAGTTTTAAAAACTCATGCCACTGAACATCCTTTTTATTTTTTTTTTGGGCTTCTTTGTAACATTCATATTCATTAAGTTTAATTGGATTTTTGTAAACCCTTTTGGAAACTATAAAAATTTATGTATTAACTAGTACAAAAAAAAATACACAAAAAAAAAATAAAATAAAATAAAAAATAGTAAATAACCTGTTCATTAATTACACCACGTAGAGCACTACATGCATTTAGAAGTAAATCTGCAAGAGAAGGTTCAATTGCAATTAATACAGAATATAATCAATGACGTTGCTCATGGTTTAGTGAATTAGGTAAAGTTGGATCTTTGTCAAATAGTTCAAGAAAGAACTGACGACACTGCTCAGTACTGAAAATATAAATATTTATTGAAAAGTTGTTTTGTGGCATTTTTATAACAGGATCCAATTATAAATAGTAACTTATACACTTTTTTAATATTCGCAAAAGAAAATAGAAAATGTAAGAAAAAGAAAACAATAGGTAAATTTTATTTATACTTAATCATTAATATATCAGTTTTAAATATTATTGATTTTTTTGTGATCAAAGTGTATAATTATTTGAATAAATAGCAATATACAATATAAGAAATAACTTTTTCTTTTTTTATTATAATAAAATTATTTCTTATATAAATGGATAAAGTTCTTTGTACATGTGTTTGGTGTCTTCGAGAATCAGATAATCATGGCAAATTAGTTAGTAGATCAACCCGAGCAAGACATTCATTAAAACAAAAAACAACTTGGCCTAATTCAACACATATATCTGCTCAACAACGACATCTAATCACTTCTATTTCTTCAGCAGTTGGATCAATATCATTACCCACCACCCCAGTAATATCATTATCATGTAATAGTCAAGAGCCAGATGACTTAGAATACCACGAAACTATAGAAAAAGAAGAGACTTTTAGTAATAATAGTAAATATGATGAGGAAGATTACAAAGATTATAATAAAAAAGATTATGAAAATTATAATGAGGAGTATAATGAAGAGTATAATGAAGAGTATAATGAGGAGTATAATGAGGAGTATAATGAGAAGTATAATGAGAAGTATAATGAGGAGTATAATGAGGCATGCAATGAGGAAGATAATAGAGAAGCTAGTGAAGAAGGTAGTGAGGATAATAATAAGAAAGGTAATGAGAACAATAATAAGGAATTTGATAGTGAATATATAAATTTTGGTAAGCTTATTATTAAAAAATATAACTTTACTTTAATACTACTCATATAAATCTAAAAATTATTTTAGAAAATTTATTTAAAGGCCTACAACTTTTTTGAATTAAAAATGATTATAATATTTCAGAGGCAGCATTTAATGAAATTCTTAGAACTTTAGAGATTTCTGGAGTTACACTTTATAGACTTCAAAAGCTTCTTGGAAATCTTGTACCCTTTAAACCAAAACTAGTAGATTGCTGTATTAATTCATGTATAGCATTTACTGGTAAGCTTACTAATAAAAATCATTGTCCGAAATGTAATGAGCCTCGTTATAAGCTTAACAAAGGATCTAGAATGCCTAGAAAAAGTGCTGCCTACTGGTCAATTATAAGTTCACTTCAAAAACAATATAAAGACAAAATTCGAGCTAAAGCTCTTCATTATTGAGATACATATACTTCAACACAAGAGTATATAGTTGGTGACCAAATAGGTGATATTTTTGATGGTCTTTAATATAAATCCTTAGTTTTTTCTGGACTTTTTTCAGACTATCGAGATATTGCACTAATGGCATCTACTGATGGATATCAGATCTTTCGCCAAAAAAGAGATGACTGCTAGGTTATTCTTTTTATAAATGCAAATTTACCACCTGAAATACGTGTTCAACGTGAAAACTTAATGATTTCTGCACTTATCTCAGGGCCAAAAGCACCCAAAAATTTTAATTCTTTTTTGAGACCACTAGTAGATAAACTAAAACAATTACAAGATTATTAGTATACATCTTATAGTTTATTATTAATATAAATATAAAAATAAAAAAAATTTATTAAATAAAATTTGGGATCACTTGTAGTATAGATGACCTCTTCTGGCAATATTTTTAAAAATTTGCCAGAAAGAGTCATCTATACTACAAGTAATCACAAATTTTATTTAATAAACTTTTTTTATTGTTAATAGTAGTCTATTAT
The DNA here is from genome assembly GCA_910592135.1 of Racocetra fulgida. Taxonomy (NCBI): domain Eukaryota; kingdom Fungi; phylum Glomeromycota; class Glomeromycetes; order Diversisporales; family Gigasporaceae; genus Racocetra; species Racocetra fulgida. The sequence continues at coordinate 5,450 of CAJVPZ010003006.1, read as the reverse complement.
TTAAAAATAATAATAATACGGTAGTTTACTTATCAAGCTTTCTTTATAATAAATTTAGAAGGTGTTCAGTATATTCATGGTTTAATAGAAAAAACTTTTACTCTTCACGCACATATTTTGAGTTAGTCTAGTGATATTCCAGCACTTGCTAAGGTCATAAATATAACTGGTCATAATTCTTATAAAGCTTGTTGGTTTTGTTTTATTCGTGAAGTATGCTATAAAGAAAACTGACATATATACTACCTACTTAAGCCTCCACATAGTGTATTGAGATGCCAATATAATCCTAAGAACCTACCATTACAAACACATAAAAATTATTTGCGAGATATTGCTACTATAGAGCATTTAAATGGATTATTACTTAAATGCGAAGTTCAGGAAAGAGGTAAAGTATAAAAAAATTTTAGACATTTCTACTGCTCTCTCTGTTATACAAATATTTTAAAGGTTCTGATATTTCTACACCTTTTTTTTATATTTTTACACCTTAACCGTACTTATATATATATATATATATTGTAATAGTATAATAGTTTTTGCAAGGATTAAGGTGTAGAAATATAAAAAAAAGGTGTGAGAAATATCGGGTTTCTATTTTAAATAAGGAATTAATTTGAGTTTATCGACTTTTTAGGTATTAATGGTCGAAGTATTTTATTTGAACTTAAGTCAATCAAATTTCAGATTCGTTCCCAGTTAACATTATGTATGGATTATTTAAAAATATTGCTTCAGCAATGCTTTGGCATTGGTCAGGTCTTTTTTTAAAGATAATCAAATTTCAGATTCTGAATATGTTATTTCTAATAATGTTTGGACAGAAATTGGAAATACAATAGAGAAATTAAAAAAAACATGCCACTAAGTTTTGGCCGTCCACCTATTAATATTCAGCAATATTCAGCAGCATTTAAGGCAGAACATTGGCTAAACTGCATAGCATTATATTCAATTCCACTCTTACAGAATAATCTTCCAGAATGGTATGCTTGTAAATAGGGTCTTTGTTTTAAAAATGACCTTATGGAACATAGTAATTATAATGTTCTATAAGGTTATTTTTACAATAATGATTCCAAATAAAAAATATAGTTTCAAAAATATATAAATATATTTTATATTTATTAGGTATTTAAATGGGTGGTCAAAATTTGTACATGCTGTAAGCTTTGTCTTAAATATAAGATTACCGTTGGCTACTGCTTAAAGTATCTCCTAAAAATAATACCCCCCATGATTAAGACCCGGGTATTACTTACCATCTATATCAATCTTGCTATGGGTAGTACCCCGGGTACTTTTCAAAGTCAAACCTCATGAAAATTGATTAGTACCCGGGTACTAAAGAGATTAATACCCGGGTACTAAAGAAATAAAATCATATAGAGATGTTTCGCACAGACAAAGCATATATTTTTATATAGACAATACTATTGAATGACACATGCTGCAGCTAATCTTTATTCACTTTTTTTAGTATTGATAGCATCCGGTGATTTTTCACAAGTCACTATTGGATAATTTTAATTCAAGTAATATAATAACGATACGTTACAAACAAAATAAGTAACATAAAATAAACTAATGATTATAAGTGCTTGATGAATAAATAAGGTTATTTTGCATAAAATTTTTATTATCTTGCTTGAGGAATGTCTATTGCGATGCATGCTAAGAACATGTGAAATATAAAAGAATTCATAATTTATTTATAAAATTCGCCTAGAAATTTTTATAAAAATAATTTTAACCCAGCCAAGTGATGAGAATCAGAAAATTAATTCGGCACAGCCTAATTGTGAAACTACATACTCGTACCCAGGTTTACGATTATTAAAGTAAAATGCTTTGATTTAACGCTTATTAGAATTAGCAAAAATAAAACCCCAACTTTGATATTTATTTATTTATTTGAATCGATCCTTCTATTGATTAGTTCAAAACATTAACATGGTTTCCTTCTTTATTTTCATAGTATTCACAAAATTCTGGATCAATTTCACTATCCTTAGTGCCTTCTGCGTCTTCTGAATTTAGGTCATTATTTTCTTACTCTTCTTCAATACCAAATTTTCTTTTTTCACATGAAACTTTCTTAAAGTCAAAAATTGAACCATCTTCAGAGCCGTCCATTTCTGTAGAGATCCCGCAGCATTTAAAAGAATGTTGTATCATTACTGAATCAACATCGTCCCATGCTTCCTTGATCCACGTTGCTACTAGAGAATAAGACAGACGTTTAATTTTACCCTTTGGTGTGTATTCTTTTATAGCTTCATCTATCCATCGATTATAAGCATGGCGAATCTATTAAAAAAAAAAATAAATAATAATAAATAATCTGTTTTTTGAAGACTTCTATTCAAATTTATACAGGCACATTGTGATGCATCATTTACAGATGTAATACAGAATCTAATCAAACTAGAAAAATGTTGGCTTATAGTTAGGGTTAAGGTAGGACAATAGCGAAAACATACCTAATTCAAAATATTTGTGAATATTGGCATTGTTCTTTAAATATTGAATTAAATAATAATCGAACAACCGCCACTGAAAGATTGTTGAAATTTTTATATTAAAAAGTGGTTTTATAAACAATCGTATTTTTTTTCAATTTTTAAATCTCTGAAATCTAACTAGCCAATTAGATGAAAGTGCATCACAATGTGCCATATTACATAAGTTTTTTCCACAATAAAATTAATTTTGGCAACATTAATACTATAAATAAAATCTTATAACTGCCTAATAAAGTAAAACCTTCATAAGTGCAATCTTTGGAACCAACCTTTAATAATGTGCATTTTGAGAATAAGAAAATGCATTTATAAAAGGTTAGATATATCTTTAGAAGAATATTTGAGTGTGCATTTGGAAACAGGTGCACTTATAGAAGGTGCACTTATGGAGGTTTCACAGTATAAATTTATGCAACCTTTAATATTATCAAATCAAATTCAATTAAAAAGCTTAAATTCACTTTATTTTCACAACATTAATACTAATCTTCGCTTTGAATGCTTTATTTAAAAATACATCTAATGGTTGCAGACGTGAGGTTAGCCCCCCGGAATAATAGCGATATTCGTATTTCTCTCACGAAAATGACGTTTTACGGAATCAGTTCTATGAGCAGTAAACGAATCAAGGACAAGAAGCGAACATGGATTCGAGCCTAGATTGGCCCGACAATGCCACACATTCTCCACCCACCAAAGCACTTCTTTTTCATCTATACAGCCACTTGGATTTGCATGAACATACACACTATTTGGAAACTTCTCTCATGGTACATTAACTAGTTTAAAGATAATAAATGGTAGAAGTTTAGTATCATCTGCAAGGCAAGCAAGGGTTACGGTAAAACAGGTATGTTCATGGCCCGTTGTAAGGATTGAAACAGTTCGTTTTCCATGTTCCTCAACAGTTGTTTAACTTGGCATATTGAATGTCATAGGTGTTTCATCCATATTTCCCATTAAGCTTAAAGGGTAATTATGCTTGTTTCAATGATAAAAAACATGTGATAAAAAATTTTGTTGTTCTTCAATATATTCTTCAGACAAATATTGTGCAACTGTAGTGCGTCTGCGGTTTACTAACAAATGACGGGACATAAATCTATCTACCCACTTATGAGAAAATTTACATGTGTGAATATCAGGGTACAAGGTTTAGTATTCTTGTTTGTGGGCCAAACTGTGAGCTTTTGCACTGATCATATATCTGGTTACTATTTTCAACTGCCTTCTTAACTCACGAAACCACTCAAAAAGTTCATCCTCAAGATTCACATATTTAGGTCGTGCCCCAGTATTAAGCTGTTGAATGTATGATGCTACACGTATTAGCTCACTTTTTTTATTCTTCCAGTCACGAACCTGTTTTGGCTCGATCTCATACTTGTCAGCTGTTGACCGAATACTGTGCCCATTTTCCTGATAAAATATAACCATTAATTTTTTACAAGCATTCCACTGCCGACATTTTTTTTGCGTATTTCTTGCTCGTTGTGCATTAAAATTTCCCTTTGGCATTTTTAAGCTGCTAGGATATAATTTACAAATGCGTTATTTGAACAAAAATCCTATGATTAAAAAGTTTCGCATTTTTTTATATTACCGCGAGGTCTATCTAGTTACATAGAATCTGCTTTAACCATTATACTAATTCAAGGAGACGAGATACTGATTGATTCTACTTCTCATTATTTATAATTTTACTGAACTAGTCTATAAACGTCCTGAATCTTAAGATAAAATGCATTGTTCGAATGTAAAGAATTCTTTTCTAAAATAATAAATTTTATGTTAATTCAGTATAGAACGTAAGCACTAAAAAAAAATATATAAATTTTTATATAACGAACTTTTCTCTTCCACCTTCCTATAGAGCCAAGTTGGTTATTACAAAATATAGGCAATTAAATCATACTTTTGTAAAGGTTTCATCAATTCTTTTCAATTTATAACTAAACTAACTTTCACGAAAATTTTAATTAAATATTATTTCTATAAAAAGCTTCTATAAATATTTTCTCTCTCTCAAAGTTAAATTTAACCTCCAAAATGCCTTCTCCTTATATAATCAAGTTGATTAAGATCCAGATAAGTTACCAGAGCATTGTTACAAGTGCGGCTAGTGTCTTTACTTTTCAGAAGTGAAATTTAAAAGATACTATATAGATTGGTTAAAGTAGTATTCTTACAAGAAGCATTTATTAATGCTTCTACTTCTACCCAAAACCAATATCGAAAACATTTAAAAAAACTATAATGTTTTTGTAAAAAAAGACCTTTGCTGTCGCTTCTCTTCTTTTAGACTAGCTAGAGTATGAAAGTGCTATTTTATAAAGTACCTCCGCTAATATTTTTTTTTTTAAAAAAAAAAGAACCAATTTTATCGTTTCAAAACTCCAAAAAAAGTTTTTTTTTTGTTTTAAAAAAACTTTCGCAAGTACTTTAATTTGTTGAGATCATTATGAGCAAATTTTAATATCAGAAGTTAAAAATTTTCTAATAAATTTATTACTGGTTAATTTTAAAGTTTGTAAGTACTTTATGATTTATTATAAGCTTTATCGACATAAATAATTTGGTTTAAATTATTCAAGTCCACAAGTGTCTCCGCAATTACATTGTTTAGTTGCGCAGTTGTCTTTTTAGTTCGATAGCAGTATTTATATATTTGGTTTGTGTAACAAATAATTACTCTTGTATAAGACCCCCCGCATACAATACCCCACTATAGTGTATCCTCCCTAAAATAGTACCCGGTTCTTCACACATTACCCACGGGTACTATTCAATTTCAAAAATAGGATTCTTGAATAAGACCTCGGGTACTGTAAGTAGTGGCCAACCGTAGTATAACAGAGTTAATGAAGATCAAAAGGTTATTTTGTGAGTTTGTTGTACACTATGAGAAGTATGTTTATATTA
>CAJVPZ010003005.1:0-11572 GCA_910592135.1 Racocetra fulgida | reverse complement strand
TTATGTTAAATTTCTACTAATCAAAACTATTGTTTTACTTTAACATATATTATTCATTAAAAAAATACTTAATTTTCGAGTAATCTCTTACAAGTCAGCATTCAAATAAGATACTAAAACTGGCATAGAGTTAATCACCGGGAAAGGTGGTGAATCGTAAAGAATCTCAAAAATTATTTATTTTAATTGTGCAAAAAAGACCCCCGTATTCGTTGATAAAAAAACAACTTTTTATTCTGATTTTGTGTAAATATAAAGCTGCTGTGAAACAGAACATCCCACAATAACAGTGGTAATACGTACAGTAAATCAATTTTGCAAATAGTTATTTATAAATAATTTTATAATTGCGACAAAATATCTTGCAGATTATATAGTGGTACAGATTGTGTGACATATCCTCTGACCGTTAATAACTATTTTTAAAAATCCCGTACTTGTATCCGAATTTGAAATTTTATCCGCATTTATCACGTTTAATACGCAAAGGTAATTATAACGGGTTTTCTTTTTTAACTAAAAAAAAAAATAATTAATATCTATTTTAATTTTATATGTATAGCCTTTTTAATACGTTAGAATTTTTTAAAATTCGTAACAAACCTGTGGCACCTTCCGTATCGAATCATTTAATACAACTTGAAGCACAACTACAATCTGGTACCGTCGATCCACCTTTAAATGAAAAAATTCTAACTATATTTAATACATTGCATATAGATTCTTCACAATATGTAGTTGGGTTTCGGGAGGCGTATCAGTCAGCATTAAATAAGCTTAAAAAACACATCGATCAACATCCTTCTTTACCTTTATTTAAGGCGGTTCAATGTTTTGATCCTCGGTATTTTCATTCACAACAAAGTCGGCAGAATATTAATTTGTACAAATATATCCCGAGTTTGAAAATCCAAATAATATTATTATACGTGAGTGGGGAATTTATTGTAAAATAGATGAAGATTTTAACTATGACGAAGATTTTGATTTAGATTCTTATTGGAAAGAAAAGGCGGCACATCTTCCCAATTTGTCGCAAATAGCTTTAGTTTATATTTGGTTTCCTGTTTCGGGAGTTGATGTTGAGCGAAGCTTCTCTGTATATAAAAATATTCTTACAGATAGAAGACAAGCTCTTTCAGAAAATTCAATTGGTATTTTGAATTTTATGTATTTTAATAAAGTCGAATAATTTTTTTTTTAGATTAAATAAATTTCAAGCAATATCGTATCAATATGGACAAGAGGAAATAAAAATATTGATGATTGCATTAATATGTAATCTTGACATACTTTTGACGTCCAGTAAACTCTGATAAGACATACTTTCAACGTAAGTTGAATGAATTTATCAATTTCAAGAATATGGCTAATTTTCTCTATAACGCACTGGATATTTTGGAAGAAAAAGAGTTTCCAAGAGTTTATACCACACAAACATATAAAGTTTAAAAAATTCATGGCTTGTAAAGGCGTTCGTTCTACAGAATCGACTGTATATTTAATATACATATTTGCACATATGTGCACATATGATTCACGAAAAATATGACACATATGCACATATATACACATCACATTTCCCCGTCCACTCTACTACCGATATATAAATCTACGCGAAATTAATTACCCAGAGTCATGAGACAAAACTGCTTTTTTTATAAGGATAATATCGACATATGATATTGCATACGATATATTCCATTATTAGTTAAGGTACTTTTTTATCCAATCAGATAATTAAGAACGGACACACTCGTGATGTCTGGTAATTTTATAATATTTTGATTGATTGATTGATTGATCGAATGATTGATTGATTGATTGATGATTTGAATTGAAAAGTTGATCAGAACCTGTTAATTAAAGTCATGTACCATACATTTACGTAAGGATTTAGTTCTGGCCAATCGAGTACCTTGGTGCGGACAGGACAGCCGTAATTTTATTATATTTTGATTGATAAGATCAGTTTATATATTTCTACTATATTCGCTAAACTACCCACTATTATATATACATTTCATTTAATAGAAATAGATAATAAATTTAGTTATATTGCAATTAGCAGATTGTAAATTTATACTTTATAACAAGATACTTAAATTACTTCATTAAAAAAAACACAAAAGTCTTAATTATAATAAATATGAAATTTATTATTAAGAATTGTTATATAAAAATATAGGCATTAAATTTATAAGTATAGAACTTCTAAAATTAGAAAATTTGGAAAATGTGGTACAAGAAAATATATCTAATAAAGTAACAAACAATTCTTGTTATTTTCTAATAACGAACTTTTAACCTAAGGAATTGTATAACAAATATTTTGAAAAATTATGCTTAAATTATGTAATTGCATTATTGTCGTACGTCCAACGTATTTTCAACGGTTGGAACTAAAAGATATAATTAAAAAATTAAAAAAATTATACACTATAAACCTTATTTAAAATAAAAATTATATACTACAAATTAATTTTATGCTTACAACCTAAAAATTTAATATATATATAATTGATTAGAAGAGTTTTATTTAATTAACGTTTTCATGTTATAAATTGATTTTATACTCACATGCTAATTATTAGATTTATATAATTTGTCAGAAAGTTTATTTACAAATTATCATAAAGTTCATTTTATATGTTAATTTATACTTACCAACTAATAATTAGATTTATATATTATTGATTAGAGAAGTTTTTAATTATCAATTATTATAAGTTTTTAATTTATAAATTAATTTTATACTTACGACCTAGTAATTTAATTTAAATATAATTAATTAGAAAAACTCTATATGCTTATAAAATATTATAAAGATTTCATTTATAAATTAATTTTATACTCACATGCTAATATTTTGATTTATATAATTTGTTAGAAAAGTTTTATTTATAGATTATAAAGTTCTATTTATAAATTAATTTATATTTACCGCCTAGTATAGTAATTTAATTTATGTATAAGTGAAGGTTTTTAAATTTTATATTAAAATTTTCAACTTATAAAATAATTTTATACTTACGGCCTAATATAATAATTTAATTTTATATAATTAATAGAGATATTTTACTTATTATATAATAAAATTTTAATTTATAAGCTAATTTTATACGTACCACCTAATTTAGTAATTTAATTTATAGAGTTGATTAGAAATTTTGTTTAATTATCAGTCATGGATTATTATAAAGTATTCAATATATAAATTAAATCTATACTTACACTCTAATATAGTAATTTAATTTATATAAAATTGATTAGAAAATTTTGTTGAATTATCAGTTATAGATTATTATGTCGGTTTTAATTTATAAATTAATTTTAGACCTACCGCCTAATTATTTCGTTTTTATATAATTGATTAAAGAAGTTTATTTACCGTAATTATAGCATTATAAATTAATTTATACTTACTCACTAATAATTTAATTATATAATTAGTTAATGAAGTTAATTAATAATAATTTGTTTTAAGTTTTAATTTGTAATAAACTTACCAACTAAGAATATATATATATTTGATTAGAGGTTTTATTTAAAGGTATAATTGATTAGAAACGTTTTATTTAATTATATAATTGTTTTCTAATTATAAATAATTCTATAATTACCGCCTGATTAAGTGATTTAATTTATATAATAATTAGTGAAGTTTTATTTAATTATAGATTATTGTAATGTCTTAATTTTTAAATCTATACTTACAGTCTAGTAATATTATTTGTGTATAATTAATTGGAGAAGTTTATTTAAGTATATATATTACTATAAAGCTTTTATAGCTTATACTCACCCCCTAGTAAGTTATACATATATAATTAATTAGAAAAATTTTAATCACATATTATCATAATTTTTAAGCCGTACTTACTGACTTTTTATTTAATTTACATATAATTAATTAGAGTTTTATTTAAATATAGATTATTATAAATTTTCGACTTAGAAATTAATTTTATACTCACGTTCTAATAATTAGTTTATATATAATTAATTAGAATGATTTTAAAGTTTACTATCGTAATTCCTTTATATTTACCTTCTAATAATTTTAATTTAAACATATTAATTAAAGAAGTATTAATTGTAGATTATCGTAATTTCTTAATTTATACATACGGTTACTCTCTAACAATTTAATTTGTATATTAATATAATTAATGAAGTTTTAATTATAGATTATCGTGATTTTATGATTTATACTTACGATCTAATAATTTAGTAAATAATTAATTAAAGTTTAATTTTAGATTGTAATTTTTAATTTCGACTTACCGGCTAGTCATTTAATTTATACATAATTAATTGAAGAAGTTTTAATTATAAATTTATAATAATTTATACTTACGATCTAATATTTGATTTATTATAAATTAATTTGGAAATTTTAATTATAGATTGTCTTAATTTTTAATTAATACTTACTTTCTAATAATTTAATTTATATATAATTAATTGAAGAAGGTTTTTATCAATTATTGTAATTTTTAATTTATACTTACGGGCTAATAATTTAATTTATAATTAATTAAAGGTTTATTTAATTATATTATTAAGTTTCAATTTTTAATTTATAAATTAATTTTATACTTACGATCTAATGATTAAATTATATACAATTAATTAGAAAAGGGTTATTTAATTATAGATTATTCTAAAAATTCTAATTTGTATATTAATTTTATACTCACCAACTAATAATTGAATTTATATATAATTAATTAGAAGGTTTCATTTAATTAAATTATTATAATTGTTTAAGAAACAATTTCATTGGCGGTGACAGTACCATATTTCATAAAAAATTGTAGAGTTTTTTTCCTTGATATTTTTTTGCCAAAATATTTATCAAAATAAACAACCCTAGCATCCCCCGCAAAAATGTATGAATCTGAAAATCTCCAAATTCATTTATATTAAAGTTTGTGTTCGTATTAGGGCTTTGAGAGTAAAGAATCTGGTAGTAAAATTATTTAATTTTTTTGTTAGAGCGCAAAAGATGATCAGCTATTTGTCACATATCATACATTTTTTCGGGAGAATGCTAGGGTCGTTTATCAAAATATCAAAAAAAATTCTCATGCTAATATAATACAAACGTAACATTGATATTGGTCATACAAAATAACAGAAAATTGTTTTCATCGGAGTTAATGCCATTTATGCGCTGCTACATTAACTCTGATTAAAAAATGTCCTGTTATCTTTCATCGTATGACCAATATTTATATCTTATAGCTATAAAAGGTCATAATATATAGTAAAATTATTAAAATTATTTTAAAAAATTCATTCGTTAGGACAAAAGTTAGTTCATAGGGTTTTGAGTTATTTTTGATTGAATTTTTGATGTGTTTGAATCGGAATTTGATTTGTTGGGACTGTAACCGCCGGCAATAAATAGATTTGTTTTAATTTACTGTATACTTACAAGGAATATCTAATAATTTAAGTTACATAAGAAAATTTTAATTATCGATTATTATAGTGCTTTCAATTTACAAATCAATTTATACTCACTTCCTAATAATTTAATTTATATAATTTGTATACAATTAATTAGAGAAGTATTATATAATTGTAAAAATTTCGATTTGTAATATACTTACTCGCTAATGTTTTAATATATACATAATTGATTAAGAAGCTTGTTAATTAGATATTACTGTAAAATTTTTTATTCATAAATGAATTTTATACTCACCTAATGATTTATATATAATTAATTGAGAGTGTTTATTTGGTTATGGATTGTCACATTTCTTCAATTATACTTACCACCTAATAATTTATATAATCAATTGAAGCAGCTCAGTCTTGTTATTTATAGATTATTTTAAAGCTTGCAATATATACATCGTTTTATACTTACAAGCTAACAATTTGATTTTTATATAATAAGTTTTATTTATAGATTGTTATTAACAATTTGGTTTTTGCATAATTGATTAGAGAAGTATTATTTATTTATAGATTGTTATAAAATTCCATTTTGCATACTTACAACCTAAGAATTAAATTCATATATTGATTAGAAAGTTTTATTTAATTATAGATTATTTAAAATTTTAAAGTTATAAATTAGTTTATACTTACAGGCTAATTATAGATTTAGGTCTTATTTAATTATAAATTGTTATTAAATTTTAATTTATAAATTAATTTTATACTTACTGGCTAATAATTTCATTATATTTAGTCGATATAGAAGTTTTAATAAATTGTAGATTGTTATAAAATTCCAATTTGTATACTTACAACCTAATAATTTAAATTATATATAATTTAATTAGGGAAGTTTCAATTACAGATTATAACAAAGTTTCAATTTATAAATTGATTTTATACTCACATGCTGATAATTTAATTTATACATTAATTGACTAGAGAAGTTTAATTATTTTTTAAGTTTCAATTTATAACAATTTCATACTCACGACCGTCTATGCCTAATAATTTAATATGTGATTGATTAGAGAAGTTTAATTATAGATTATCCGGCAAACTCTTATGATCATGAACTGCCATCTGTCGTGTTATTTTTTCACGTGTTACTATGTAATCATGTTTATTCGAATTAAAACTCAGCTGATGACTCCCTACTAATCATGATCTTAAATTGCCGGATAACACCAATACTGAGTAAAATGTCGAATATAATAATTTGTCCTGGTTTGCCAAATTACCGTTATTCGACAAATTTGCCCAGTATTGTATACTTATTCTAAAGTTTTTTAACTATAAATTAAATTTAACTCACCGCCTAATGATTCAATCATATAGAATTAATTAAAAAAGTTTACTGAATTATAAATTATTATAAAGTTTTCAATTTATAAATTTAGTTATACTCACAATCTATTGCTACAGCAGATAGAAATATTTTATTTAATTGTGAATTATTATAAAATTTAGATTTGTTACGTACGCACGTATGTACGTACGTACATGGAATTACATTATTTGTCACCGGTGGTTACAGTACGTACGTACGTACGTACCTAAGTGATCAAATTACATGATTACAGAAATTTAGAATCACAGTAACTTAATTTATGCATATAGAACAACATTGTTTTAATGAAAAAATTCTGGCGAAATTTTACTAAATACTTATTCTAACCAAAATCGTAATTCAGTTACTGTAACCACCGGTTAAAATCATGTGTTCATAATTAGAAAATTTTATTCATAAAAATATTATGGAACATACGTTGGCGTTTATTCAGATGCTCAGTAGGCGCAGTAAGGGCAGAGTTGATAATAATTGTAATAAAAGCTAAAGCAATAAAAAAGGTCGGATAAAATTTTAATAACATTTTGATGGTTGTTTTTTTTTCAAAACAAGAGATGTTAAGTGGAACACGAAAGAGTAGAAAGCAAAAGAAAGAAGAATGAAAACATTACGAATTTATAATTTTCTAGATACAAATAATTGAATGTCATGTCTATTACAGTACTCAGATGTCTAAAGTAGCACTGGCTAAAATTATTACTTAATGCGCACATGAAGATAAAACATTAGGGGCTTAATTTTAGCCAGGTGTTACTTCAAATATCTAATGTACATGCATTTCCAGATTAGAGTTGAAGGTGAACCTGGTAAAAATAAATATAACAACAAGGTTGAACCTATGATGAAACTCTAAATTTGTTTCAGCTGTAACTCACTCCTGATGCAACATGTTTGTGCACCATTATAATGCATTAATTTTATTGACGACGAACTCTTAACACAATATGTGCATTCTCTAAATGCAAGTCCGATTAATCATGCAAAATTATTTCTACAATATAATGGGTACGTACATATAAGAATTGTTTTATTTTTATGTCGCCATGAGCTTCATATAGGGTTCATAATGCGTATTTTTTTGGATCACAAACTTAAATTTATGGTAATCTATGTAGAGATGGGTTTCATGCGTGCGCATGATTGAGGAATCATGCGCATTAATGCGCATTCATGCGCATGATACCGTTTCATGCGCATTTTATCCCATCAAAATTTCTCTCCTCTCGATCGTTTTTGCCTTTTTTTTATCATGCGATATCATGCGCATGAAACAATTCGTGCGCATTAATGCGCATTCATGCGCATTTTATTATAAAATGCGCATTTTTCCCATCTCTAAATCTATGTAATACTTAATTATACTTATCGATATTTAATTGTATCCGGTCAAACTCGACTCCAAAAGTTGTGCTTTATTAAAGTTTGGTTCCTAGCACAAACAAAAGATATTTATTGCGCTTGAAGTTAAACCCTGCTAACTGATCTATGCAAGAAGATCTAATTTCAGGGGCTAATTTTAGTCAGTGCGACTTCAAGCGCTTGAAATTGCAACTTCAAACACGACATATTCATGTATACTTTGCATGCATTGCTAAATATACTTGATGTACGTACGTACTTAAGTACGCACGTGCAGATGCTAGCCGAAGTCCAAGTCTGACTCGGGATTGAACTTTAATAGAAACTCAGCTTTTGAAGTCGACTCGGGTTTTCAGATCCTTACCTATAGCAACAACCCGTGCAACTCAGTTAATACAGATTCTTATTTTGGTAACATTTCATAAATAAAAATAATATACAAGGAGGTCAAAGTAATGTTTTATAATGAGCATTTGTCATAATTTTTCAAACTCTCTTTTAATGCAAAAATGATTTTTAGTTATTTTTACTCTTCGAAACCCAATTTAATTATTTCAATATCCGTAAAAACATTTACTATGTATCACTATTAATTGTTTAAAACTAATCCTCCCCTAATTTTCACCGGCACGTGATTATGTATAACGCACCGAAAAATGATTTAAAGTTCATATATGTTAATTGGGTTATATTAAGGTTCGAAGTTAGAGTGATAGATAGTAAATCGCTCAAGGAATACCTTTTGTTATTGTGCAGGAGGTGGTTTCATATGCAATTACGAAACGAATGTTTATTTTGATTGTCCTGATCGTGTTACGTTGCACCTGATCTTGAAACACCTGATATTGAAATGTGATATGTATTAGATCATGTGTAAGTGAAATTTTTATGGGTAATTTTAACCTAGGGTGTTCGCTCCAATATCAAACTGATCTTTAATAATCGCTATACAATTGCAGTACTACTTCGTTTTGACTCTTCTCACGAAATCTATTAACCTTATGACTCTCAATTTCGTATTCTTAGCCTATATTATAGTTAGGTTTCTATATTAGTTGGGATTACGAAGAATAAGTTTTCACAAAATATGTAAAAGACAGCTTAACTTGCTGAGTTTAATTGATTTATTATACCTCTAAGTTAAACTTAAACGTTTAAACATACCTCTCATCTAACTTTCGAATTACTTCTCGGATTACCGAATTACTTTGACAGTTTATTAAGAAAGACGTGAACTTACTAATCTTTTTGTCTTACTCCTTAGGAATTCATATTTGTGGCTCGGAATTCAATCTTGTGACAGAAAATCGTTACTTTAATAAGACCTCATAATGATAAGATGTTCTTCAAAAATTAGCCAATCATAATAAAGCACGCTATGCTATAACAACGTACAACTGTCATGCTTGAAGTTGGCATCTTATTGCATGCATTAGTTAGCAAGTTTAACTTCAAGCACGACACTACTACAGAATTAGGCAGTAATTCAATCACTGCACGAGAACGCACAATTATACGTACAGTATAAGGGAAGGTATATGGACAGTATGTAAAAAAAACACATTACAATACGTAGAAGTATACTGGAAGACACGTAAAAGTACATGTAAAAGTATACTGGAAAACACGTAAAAGTACACGTAAATAGTGCAGTGTTGCGTGATTTAGGTGCTGTTAATTGCACTGTCCAGTATATGTTTATGTGCAATTTAGTTTTGTCGTACTCAAAATTCTGTGCACATGCGCACTGATTTCTTATAAGCATGAAGAACACTGAATCAATAATTTATCGATTTCAGCTGAAATTATCATCGGCAAATTTTTTTAGGTGTCTCAGTATTTATGAAAACAGCTGTAATTCACCGACAAGTTATTATTCCGAGTCATTTCACAAATAAAGTAACTCTGGTTAAGGGCAGGAATTAGATTTAAGGTTAGTATAATTTATTAAGAAAACTTGTCGGTCGGTCGGTCGGTCGGTGAAATAAATTGTTGGTGAAATGAACTTGTAGGTGGATTAGGGATGGCAAATGTATTAAAATACGATCTTAAACATCATGTTTGTTTGATTTAAATCTGTTAAGAAATGTTTAATACATTATGACGTAATTTGATCTGATTATGTAATTTAGTATTTATGATTATTAACATTCAAAAAAAAAAAATTTCAAAGCAATATTTCATGTTCGTGGAGACACCTTTAAAAGAAATCGTTTAAATTTTACAAAAAAGCTGCTGAATCTAATAAACATGATAGAAAAACGTCGCGTAAAAAATGTAATTATTGCGAAGAAGACTGTTGATTCAGTTGATCAAGAAAGATTGTATTTGCTGATAGCAAATTTTTATACATTAAAGTGTCAAATATATTTCTTATAAATTTATTTATATATATATATAAATTATATAGCATACGCTTTTTTTAAAAAATAATTTTTTTGATGACAATTAAAATTAATCAGAAGCAATATTTTCATTTTCAGCAAAATTTTATCTCAGACTTCGATGTTTTAAAAAAAGTTTTAAAACAATTAAAAATGTTTAAAAAACTGTTTAAACCGTTTTTTTACGATCCCTAAGGTGAATTAATTGTCGGTGAACTAAGCAGTCGGTAAAGTGATTGTCGGTGAAATAACATGGACCTGTATTCCACACGTACTGTACTTACACGTATACATATTATCAGTTATAAGAATTGATAAAAGATACGTACGTGCGCACAAAGTATACTGTATATATCATCGAGTAGGTTATTTCGTCATAGTTTTTAGCTTGTTAGAGATACGCAAACTAACATGATGCATTGATTCATTTACATCTATTGTTTATATACGTGGCATATTTAGTGTTGTTAAATATATTACTATTACATAATGTTAGATTCAGACGTTTTGTAATGAACTTTTTATTCCAACAATAAAGAAATAAATAAAGGGTTTTATCGAGCAATCGTTAAAAATATAATTTGAATATAAATTCAATTATGGTACAAGAACATTTAATCACTTAAATAATAGTCAAAAAACAACAACGAACAAATTTATTTTCAGCAAGTTAATTATCAACCTTCTCTATCGGGTGAGTTTCTCTATATTTATGACTCCTAATTTCAGACGGCTGAAAGAAGAATTAATTAACCTTGACACCATTTCATAACCTTGTAAAAATTACTTTACTTCACAATGTTCGGTTTAATATTTTAGAAAGTATAGTAGACCTTAATAAAATTGAAAAATTAAGTCGAATAGTAATAAATGGACAAAATAATAATTTTTTGAAAACAATATCTTTACCTTGCTAATTAAAGAAACACAACTTAGTAGAATAATTTTAGGGGAATTTACAAATACGGGCCCTGAAAGTGAAAATAATTACAAATACGGGCCCAAATTAAAAATAATTACA
>CAJVPZ010003004.1:0-11574 GCA_910592135.1 Racocetra fulgida | reverse complement strand
ATTTTTTTTAAAGAAATTTTATATGTCGACAAAATGTTTTTTAAAGATTTCTCAAAAACTACCTAGCCAATTTTAATGTTCTTACTACTATTAGATGCATCTTAATGAGCTCTACAACTTTGTTATAAGCCCAAGAGTGATTTACTTAGTAAGAAAAAAAGTTTTAGATTGGTGTACTCTACATTTGGCTCAATAGTAAAATTTACTTATAAAAATTTGCAAATCTTCTCTGGTTGACTGGTGAATTACCAATTAAATTATAAAAAATAATTTTAAAAATTTTGTTATTAGATCATGATAATAAATAAAGAGTTTAACTACAAATCACTAGCAGTAATCATCACTGATATATAATTAGCCAATAATGATAAAACAAAATAAAAATTTATTTCATCTAGAGGAGGTCTAAGATTTTAGCAAGGTGTTAGATATATGCAAAAATTAGTAAGAAATTTTTTTTTGCTAGAATGTCGAAGGTAGTTTTATAGACGAATTCTTAAGATATTGGCATTTTTTGAAAAAAAATCTATACAAACTAATTTGTACATTACACCTAATCTAGCAAATTTATTGGCTAATTACAATACTGGTAATATCACTGTTGGTTATAGTTAGCAAAATTCATAAATAAAATCATGTGAAATTATGAGTTGATATATAAATATACAATATGCTTAAATAGTTAATAAATAAATCAACTACCAATATTGTTTTTGATATTAACAAATTTGACAATTTTGAAATATTTGACAACAAATTCAAATAATTGCACAACTTTTAAAAGCTAAAAACACTTATAAAAAATTTTATTAATTATATTTGTATTAAAGTTAGTTATAATCTTCACATTATTTTTAAGCTTTTTAAAATTTTCTGTTTTTTAAAATATTTGTTTATTTGTTATAACTAACTTCACTTTTTTTAGTTTAAAGCTTTAAAATATTTAATCACTTTTTAATTTATAAAAACTATTTAAGTTTTTTTATATTTTTTATAATATAAGTAAATAATTATAAATATTTTATTAATTATAGAAATAATTCGAATATAATTAAAATTATTAAGAATAAAAATTATTAAAAAAAAATACTTCAACATTACAAAATATTTTTTAGGCTGATTTAAGGAATTACTAATAACTTTTGATCTATTAGTCTATTTTAAATAATTTAACTACCAAAATATTTGTCTTAATAAGACAATTTTAACAAGCCTAAAATTGCTAAAATCCAATTATAGAATCCTGAGATCAATTAAATTTTGTATAATTTTAATAGTGTTTTTAGAATTACTATGTAAATATCGTTAATAGTAAATAACTTTTAAACCACTAGTTTGTTTTGAATGATTTAACTACAAAACGTTCGTCTTAATAAGACAATTCTAATGAATTCAAAATTATTAAAATCTAATCACAGAATCACAAAATCATAAAGATTTGTATAATAGCTTATCTATAAATCTTATAGGTTTTTATAGTACTACAATATAAAAAAACTTATGAGATTTGTAAATAAGCTATTATACAAATCTTTAACGATCTAGTATTTCTGTAATTAGTTTTTAATAATTTTGGATTCATTAGAATCATTTCATTGAGATAAATATTTTGGTAATTAAATCATCCAAAATAAACTAGTGATTTAAAAGTTATTTACTATTAAAGATATTTACATAGTAATTCTAAAAATACTATTAAAATTATACAAAATTTGATTAATCTCAGAATTCTGTAATTAGATTTTAGCAATTTTAGGCTTGTTAAAATTGTTTTATTGAGACAAACATTTTGGTAGTTAAACTATTTAAAATAGACCAGTAGATCAAAAATTATTAGCAATTCCTTAAATTATTCTATATGTATAAAATAAAGATGTTTGCAAATATAGTTGCTAGTTCTAAAAAATCTGCAAAAAAAAAAAGTAAAAAAAAGAGAAAAAGAAGTGAATATATAGTAGAAAGCTCAGAAATTGGAAAAAATAAGAGTTGGAGCAATTAGATGACATGGATACATATTTTTTCATTTGTTTTTTGAAGTTTTGAATACGTCTAAATATGTTTAAATTATTTTTATAATATATATAAATAATTTATTATAATTTTTTTATTTTTATTAATTTTATTTAATTTTAAAAATATAATACAGCAAGAACATTAATAAAAATTTTAAAAAATCAGAGTGAGATACTTTACAAAATTAAAGAACTAACATCTCATATTGTTTGTATTAAAAATAAGTTAAAAGAAATGATGAATAGGTTGTATTACCTATCAGAATCTCAACATTTAAAATTTCAATACTCAAAATTCTAATATTATTAAAATTTCAACACTATCATAAATTTTTATTTACTGGTCTGTTTTAAATGAAACAATTATCAAAATGTTTGTCTCAATAAAACAAATATTTTAATAATTGTTTTATCTAAAACAAATCAGTAAATAAAAAAATATATGAAAAACTTTTTAAGAAGTAATTTTTAATTTTTATTTCAATTTATATATATATATATATTTTTATATTAATAATTTTTGTAAAATTAAACTGTAAAAAGGGTTGCTAAAGCCTTAATCAAATATACATTATATCAAAAGAAGAAGAATTTAAAAAAGAGACAGATGTTTATATAAGAGTACATCATAGCAAATTTATATTAGAAATGCTGAAAAAAAGTAGAATACCTATAATAAAAAGAATTTATATAGACAAGTAATAATTTTTTTCTTTAATAGCCAAATCACGAGTCATCTAAACAAAATATTTTTTATTTATAAATAAATTTTACTATAAGTCTGAATGTGGAGCATGCCTATCTAAAACTTTTTTTCTTACTAAGTAAATCATACTTGAACTTGTAATAAAATTTGTAGAGCTTATCAAGAGGCATCTAATGGCAGTAAGAATGTTAAAATTGGCTTGGTGGTTCTTGAAAAATCTTTAAAAACTTCTTTTTTATATATAAAATTTCTTTAAAAAAAATCGATTTTTTTAAAGAAATTTTATATGTGAAAAAGAAGTTTTTTAAAGATTTCTTAAGAACTACCAAGCTAATTTTAACGTTCTTACTATCATTAGATGCCTCTTGATGAGCTCTACAATTTTTGTTATAAGTTCAAGTATAATTTACTTAGTAAGAAAAAAAGTTTTAGATAGGCACGCTCCACATTCAGGCTTATAGTAAAATTTATATATAAAAAAAATATTTTGTTTAGATGACTTGTGATTTGCCTATTAAATGAAATACTGCCAAGGTAATAAGACATTTTAGATTATTAAAAATTTTTATTATAAATAGCTTTATGTCTAAAAATTTTCTATAACTTAGCAGATAAACCATTAACTATTTAATTTTAAAAAATTTGAATATATTTAAACAATTATTATAAAACATACCTATAGTGGTTTTGCACTTATTATATATTTTGATTATGTTTTTTAAAATTTTCTAAGTTTTTATAAGTTTTGTATACAAACTTTTTAACACTAATTTTTTCATGTTAAAGTTAATATTAAGGTTAGGATTAGAGTTTGGAAAGGGTTTATAGAGGCATAGAATATTTTTACTTAAAACATCTTATACCGATTAATTAACTAATTTTTGAGATAATATATACATAGATGTAAAACACCATAGATGCGTTTTAGTAAAATCCTATTTAAATATATTTAAATATATTCAAATTTTTTTAGATTAGAATTTTAGAATATTTACTAACTTTAAAAATTTTAGCTTTTAAAAAAATTTAGATTATTGTGAAGTACATTAACTACCAAAATCAAGACTTTAATGGTTTCAGTATTTAGAGATCTTTTAGATCCTATTAATAACAAAGCAATACATAAGGAGATAAATAAATAGAAATATTTAAATAAAATCATATTCTGTTTTAAATAACTTTTTTTAAAATTTTCAATAATTTTGAAGAAACTTATATGTTGCAAATTTTAAACAAAATTTGGTTTTCTGAAAAGACTACTAACAAAAAGTTACATATGCAATTGCAGTTTGCTAAACTATTTTAGATTTGAAGCAAGAAAATTTAACTATTTCAGTAAGTGTTATTAAAAATAAACTAGCAAAAATTTGGTAAATATTTGTTATAAGAAATTTATTTAATATAATTATATATAGATTTAGAGTAATTAGATTATACTATAATTGATAAAATGATTTATTAATATGTTAATAGACAAATCATGAGTCATTTAAACAAAATATTTTTTTTTATATATAAATTTTATAATAAGTGTAAATGTGGAGCATGCTTATTTAAAACTTTTTTTTACTAAGTAAATTATTCTTGAGCTTATAACAAAAGTTATAGAGCTCATTAAGAAGCATCTAATAGTAGTAAGAATGTTAAAATTGGCTTGATAGTTCTTGAGAAATCTTTAAAAAACTTCTTTTCATATATAAAATTTTTTTATTTTTTTTTTAAAGAAATTTTATATATGAGAAAGAAGTTTTTTAAAGATTTCTCAAAAACTACCAAGCCAATTTTAATATTCTTACTACTATTAGATATCTCTTAATGAGCTTTACAACTTTGTTACAAGCCCAAGAGTGATTTACTTAATAAGAAAAAAAGTTTTAAATAGGTGCATTTCACATTCACACTTATAGTAAAATTTATATATAAAAAAAAAATATTTTGTTTAGATGACTTGTGATTTGCCTATTAATTTATTTAAATATATTCAAATTATTTAGAAAAAATAAAGCATTTTTCTCTGCCACATTCTGAAGACGAAACAAGCTTCAAAAAAAGCAACAATTCAGAAGATTCTGATAAAGTATATATATTTTAACTATATATTAATTTATTTATCAGTAACAAATATTAATTTATAAGATTAAAATAAAGGTACAAAATATGCAAGAAATTTGCAATCTTCTAAAGAAGTATGTATATAATTACAAATATAAATTTTTATTAATTTTTTAATATAATTAAAATTTTTTTTAGCCAAGACAAAGGCTAAAAGAAGGTAAGTATTATTAAATTTTTAATATATAATTAATAAAACTATAAAATATTATTATATTTTGAAAATATCTAAAACTTACAAAATGTTAGATATTATTAATAAAGAGCAAGAAATTGAAGATGATTTGTAATTTTTTTTTATTCAAATAATGCTACTTTTTTTCTTTTATTTTTTTTTAGAAATTTGGAAATGTGTGTTTTTTTTATTTCTTTTATATATTACAATAATAAAAATAAATAATTTTGCTTTTATTATGTAAATTAAAAATAAATAAAATCAAAATATACAAAATTTAAATATTAAGCATAAAAGTATATAAAAATATTTGAATTAATTTGAAGTAATTCAAAATAGTTTAAAAAATAACAAATAGAATAAAATTCTTATATTTAAAAATAGTATATTTTTAAATTTTCTTTATTTCAAATTCTTTCAAATTTTTCAAATAAATTCAAAATATTTTGAAATATTTCAAAAGATTTTCATATGCTAATATAATTAAACTCATCGCAGCTTATTGCAGTTTTTTTCACAATATTTTAAAATATTTCGTATCATTTGTATTAATTTTAAAATATTTTAGCACCACAAATTCTTTCGCAATATTTTATATATATTTTTTGATGATGTAGATGTGCTAGTCAAGTGCCTGTATGAGAAACTGCCAGTAATAAAAATATTATTAGTTAGAAAACCAAAATTATATGATACTTAATATAAAAAATATGAAGAAGAAGACTAGAAACACTTGATGACATGTAAAAAGTACAAAATAAAATGTAAAAAAGCAGAATAGCTAGCTTCGAACTTGGTCTAAACAGCTTTATCAGAAGCAACTCATAGCTGCCTTAACAAAGTATATCTAAGAAGGACTTTGTAGAGTATATTAGAAGAAGGAAAGAATGAAATCAGGGCCGGTGGACTCAAAGAATTGATTAAAAAAGAGGTTATAAAAAGAATCCTCAAAGTATTGAGAAGCTTGAAGGAACTTAGAAGCTACTTAGATATAGCAATTATCTCAACTTGAAATTATTTTTATAAAAATATTTGGAAACTAAGATATGCTTATATAATTGACTGAAAAAAAAGAAAGAAATAGGTTTAAAAAAAAGAAAGAAAAAAGCTTTATTTCAGAGAAGCTAAATTCTAACACTAAAGAGAAAGAATCGATTTTGGTAGAGAAAATAGTTAAATCAAACTAATGAGAAAGTTAAAAAGAAAGAAAATGATTAGAACAAAAAAGAAAAAGTAAAAAAAAAAAAGAAAGTACTTGGTTTGAAGCTATTAAAAATTTTATTAAAAATAAAACAAAACCATTTTGATATGACTTCACAAGCTAGCTTAGTACAGCCTTCTAGTGCAACAAAATACCTTATCCAATAAGGCAGACTGTTGCTGGATATCCAATAGAGTAGCTAGAGAATGTTGGATCTATAGTTTAGATAGTTAAATATATATATATGTATATGCTTTGATCTAATAAAGATATTGGTAAGGCTGCCAATATATAAACTAGAAACTGAAAACCAGTATAAATCTGGAGCCCATAATAGCATTTAATTAATAGCTCTAACCTCTAAAAAATTTGATCATGTATATTGCAGATTAAAATTTTTAGAGCCGTTACAAATGGAAAATGCTGAAACTATATTTTTGATATTATTATTATAGATGTATCAAAATCATAATTTCAGTTATCAAAGCGTATAAATATATAAGTCCTCTGCTTCACTTCGGACAATAAAAAAAAAAATTTATTACTAATTATAATCACTAATCGCTAATTAATTACTAATCTCTAATTACTAAGTGTAATTACTAATCATTATATATGTCTTTTAAATTCTATTCGAAAATAAATATAAGAATAATAACTAATAACTAATAAAATGCAAATATCAAAATAATAAAATAATACTAAGATAATATAATAAACTAATAAGATAAAACTATTCTATAATGGTAACACTGTTGAAAGTCTGCACTATCTCTACTTAAGACTTATCAGGCTGGCTCTGTATACTTTAGCTTTAAATTTACTTGGCTGCTTCACTTGGGTTTCATATAACTTATACATCATACTAATATTCTACAGCCTTCCAATACAAGCTGATATGGCCAAAGCTGCAGATCCACAGATTTATTAGATTATACAAGTCTCATAAAATATAAATACTATTTCTGATCAGTGTTGGCACTTGGTATATATCTATATTTTTTAAAAAATTTGGATTATATCCAAACCTATATATCTATATCCATAAATTACTATATCTATATTTGTCTATATTATTTTTAATAAGTCCAAATGTCCGTATTGCCCAACACTATTCCTGATGAATCATTGGTATCAGTCTTAATGGAGTTAAAAAGAAAACTTTAGAATAATTTCTAACTTCTTTCATATACAATTTAGAAATTTTAATAACAACATATATAATAAGCATAAATACTATAGGTGCATTTTATAATATCTTTTAAACAATGTGTTAAAATAATCATATTAGAGGGTTTCAAAATTAAAATCAGAGAAACTTACTTTATTTTTTCGATTTATAATTCAACATAGTAAAAATGCTATTAAAAAAATCCTATTTATTTTCAAAATGCATTACTTATTTTTAATTTTGAAACCCCCTATTACAAAAATTAATACCAATTATTAAAATTATAAACCTATTATTAAGTTCTTCCATTCACTACTAATCAATAAATTCACTTATTCTATTAATAAATCAAAACTTCCATTAATGAAATTATAAATCCATCTAAATATTATTGAAATCATCTCCTATCTATTGCTAAATCTTGGCCCCACCTATTGTTAAAGCATGAATCTATCATTATTAAAATCACAAACCTACTTACTATTAAAATCAAGAACCCCACTTAACATTGAAATCACCAATCTCTCCTGTGTTAAAGTAACAAATTATCTAAATTAAAATGTTGAACCTAAAATCGTAAACTAATCTGCATTATAAACCCACCCATTATTAAAAATCGTAAATCGACCCATACTAAAATCACAAACACCCTACTATTATATAAATCACAAACGCATTCGTTTGTTGAGACCATAAACCAATCACTGTTTAAGTCATGAATATAACTATTACTAAATTATAAATCTACTCAATATTGAGATCACAAACCCGCGCATCCAAAGTTGAAATTACTACTTTTTACTACTAAAAATCGGAAATGCTGTTAAAATCACAACCTAATTTACTATTGAAATCATAAATCCGTTTACTAACACAAAATTACAAACCCACCCACCGTCGAAGCCACGAATTTATATTATTAAAATTATGAGCACCCACTATTGAAGTCGCGAATCTACACTGCTGAGATCACGAACCAACAGTACTAAAATCCTGAACTTAATCATAATCGCGACACACTTACTGTTGGAATTATAAACCCACCCTATTAAATTAGAATCCACCTGCTGTTAGATTATACAGTAAATCTATCCAATGTCGAAAATATGAATCTACTATTAAATCTTGAAACCCACTGTTGAAATTATTAACCCACCTACTACTAAATTCACACACTGTTGGAATCATGAACCTACTGTAGAAATCACTATACCACACCTGTTAAAATCATTAACCAGCTATTGCTGAAATCTCAAATCACTCACTGCCAAAATTATGAATAGCCCACCAAAAAAATCACTACACAAATAGCAAATTATTAACAGATCTCTTGTTGAATTTGAGCTCAATGTTGAAATCAATAACCTTTTTTTGAATCACCGATCCATTCAAGGTTGAAATCATTATTCCATCCATTGTTGAAATCATTAATCCATCTACCACTAAATCGTGAATCCATTCACTACTAAAATCACAGACTGTCCTAATATATCATTATCCACCTAACAGTTGAAAACATTAATTCACCAATTTTAAAATTATGAGCCAACACACTATTGAAATCATGAACCGACCCATTGCTGAAAATAATGAATTCACCCACTAACGAAATTGTGAACTCACCTAATATTGAAATCACTAAATCTCACGCTGTTAAAATCATTAACCTACCCATTGTCGAAATCACGAATCCGCCGCTTTTGAAATAACTAATCAATCAAATAATAAAAACCCGAGCTCATCATTACTAAAATTGAGTGCCGCCAAGAGAAAACCCGCAAATCTTATCTAATAAGATTTACGGGTTTTCTCTTGGCGGCACTCAATTATGAACATACCCATCCACTATTGAAATCACAAATCAAGAACCTACTCGCTCAACTTATTAATTGAGAATAGACTCTCCTATTCAATTAAATAAACATGGACTTTATCAATTAACTTAGTAAGATTATAAGTGGCAATAAAAATTAATAAATATTTGCAATGTTTGATAGATTAGATTATCAAAAACATCAATATAAAAAAAGGTAAAAAATCGAACTCTACTGTTATCTTCGTATATATAAATGCATAATGTGTCAAAATTACGTGTTTCTTTCTGAGCATAGCGCAAAAATCTGTTTTTTTGATATGCTATAAATAGTTAATGAAAGGTAGTTCTGAAAGCGTAGGGAAACGTGAAATAGTATGAATTATTTGAAAATAAAAAACACATTTAAGTAGAGTATATTGTATTACGCGTCTTTTGATATGTACTGAAATTTTATTGGTTGATAGTCACGTTTAGAAGATCTGCATTGTTAATCCAACC
The DNA here is from genome assembly GCA_910592135.1 of Racocetra fulgida. Classification (NCBI taxonomy): domain Eukaryota; kingdom Fungi; phylum Glomeromycota; class Glomeromycetes; order Diversisporales; family Gigasporaceae; genus Racocetra; species Racocetra fulgida. The sequence continues at coordinate 1,883 of CAJVPZ010003004.1, read as the reverse complement.
AGGATAGATTAGTGGAGCAACCAGACCGACCAAAATTTAGGGTCGGAATAGACCCGGAGCTAGGCTGGCGTTAAGTAATAATACAAACCAACTATATTATAGCAAAATTATCTGGGCAGCTTTACTTAGTACGCGGGCAACCATTTCATTAGCGTTAGTAAAATTTTGGGTGATTTGGGGATAAATTTATCAACTCCGGCCTATTCCGACCCTAAATTTTGGTCGATCTGCTGAATTTTGGTTGCACCACTAATCTATCCGTTAAACCAGTCTGTGATCCGGATAGTGTTACAAGCCGGCTGGAGCAGCCACGGCTAAAGCAGCTTAGCCGGCTAAGCCAGCCGATATATTAGTATCGGCTGGTTAATGCAGCTTAAGATCACATGATTTTAATAGTATAATTTAGGCCGAAGTGATTTTTTTTTTTTTTAATGTTAAGGTGACCACTTGGGGGTCTGGCACGTTTATTAACTTCGGTTGCGAATGCCAGGGCAGCCACAGGATCACCCCTGACTTTGTTACATTAACGAGGGTACATTCTAGTCATATCTGCGCCTTTTGAGCGCCTAATTAAGTAGTTCCCTATTACTAAGTACTACACTAGATGCCGTACCTATAACCCACTATTACTTGAGTTACCCAATTAAACCCTCTGATCAACTTAGCGCCGTCGGATATTCTTCCCAAAGAGGAACTGCCGCTAAGACCCCTTAGAACTGATTTATCCTCGTGGTAAACCTACTAGAGCGGTCCATGTCCCACAAACATGTATCACCTAGGTTTTTTTGGTAACTTACACCTAGGCCGGGACCAAGTACTTGCGGTATTTCTCCGCTACCGTTACCTACTCCTTGCCCTTGCAAAGTTCACTCTACCCCAGCTCTTACTCATCCAATCAGAAACCCTTCCACTGTTTCACCAAACTTCCAATCCAGATAGCCCAGTTTGGTTCACAAGTTATGTTACTCGCTTTTCTACTGGCTTAACCCAGATACCAGTCTGTGCCCTTTTCTTCTGGTCGATTCCAGCGGCCTGGTTGGTATAGTGCTCGCCAAACACCCAGTCTTTGTCCGGATCCACAGCTTATTGGTTTCTTCTCAAACTTTCCAGAGCCGTCGAAAGTAGTGCTACCTCTTTACTCGGGACTTGCCAAGCGAATTCCTATTCGAGACAACGTCCAACGGATTTATACAGGTCCTGAGGACTTATCATGAGTTTATACCGCCTTTTATCGGTTTGTATCCCTTTGTGTAACTTCTCTATTACACGAATGCCCCAAGATCTTCCAAGTCTGTACTACCACCCCCGATTAGGGCTTGCGAGATAAGCTGTCCGTTAGGCGATCATTACCCCTTGCACCTATTTGGTCTGACCGTCGTTACAGAATCTACACCCCAACACCCGAATAGTCATCAATACACAGAAGAATTTGATTTTCGTCGTCGGTGGGAATTGAACTCTGGATGTGCCACTTGGGGGGTGACAACTTGACTACTTCACTAAGTCGCCACACCCCTTTTAGGCCGAAGTGATAATGCCGAGCAGAATTAATTAATAGGAGATACAGTCAGACCCCTCTATCATTATCTCATCGATAGTCACATTTGCTTATAATCACAAATTTTTAAAAAAAATTTAACTTCTATATAAAATCTTAAAACCAAGGGTGTGATTATAGAGAGGTTTTTTTTTTTTTTTTTTTAAAAAAGTGAAGTCTTGCCTCAGTTTCTTTATTGAAATTTAATATATGTAGTACATCTAAATCTTATATGTAGTAATACATTAATTCTACCGAAACTAATGCTTAGGCTACCGTAAAGTGCTGACTCAAGTACCCGGTGTGATGCAATTTTTCAAATAGTGAAAAATTAAAATTCACGTAT
>CAJVPZ010003003.1:0-11574 GCA_910592135.1 Racocetra fulgida | reverse complement strand
TGGTAAAGTTATTATAAAGCTTTTGGATAATAAAAACTGCGTTTACTTTGAAAGATATTAAAGAAATGAAATTTTGTCATATTAGCAAAAATTTGGCACGTTATTCTGGTTTATTTTTTTAGATAAAATTTTTGCCTGATGAACTTTATGTTTTCTTCTAATGACATTTTTCAATTTTATTATGTGGTCAGGTGGTTCCAATTCCCTAGAATAAGTTCATGAAGATTAATGAAAATTGCTCTTTACAGTAATAATAGAGCACTTTTGCATAGTAAATTAATGCTATAAGCAAAATTTCACGATTTTAGCGGCTTCGATTACTTCTTGAGTTGAAATTGTTTTATTTTGACTTCTTGAATATTCAATAATTCTGATACTTGTATTAGTAATGATTATCGCTATGATTTAACGTATTCAGTAAAAAAGTTATGAGTCGTCATCATCTTTAAACAAAAAACTTTAGTAGCAAGTTTGATTTATCTGTACCTGGCTTGTCTTGACTAATAATTATTGCTGATACAATCAACAAAACTGCTATAGTTACAGCAACTTGAATGAGGAAATTGATAATGCAATTCATTTTGTGAACTTTAAAAGTTGTTAACGGTTGAAGATTTGATTTCTATGAAATCAAAATGCGTATTAATATATTGATATGTTAACAAATCACGTGTATGACCTGTCACATGATAAGTTCAATTTCACATATTCTTTTTTTCAGATTTGCTAAGCAGGCAGAATTTGGGTGTCTCTCTTAATAAAAATGATTCTATGATCATGCAACTAACTCAAAACTCAGAGTTCGAAAAACAATACTACATCAACAAGATAGAGAAAACACATTACAATGCTTCCTTTCACAGAAACTTAATGATGCTTGACGAAACTCACATGACCTGACAAAACCTTATAGATTTGTCAATTCGTTAATAGCAAAAATGGTTTCATCAAGCATCTATACAGAAACTTCGTAATAAAAACACTAAAAATCCATCTAAAGACACGCCACTACTCACAATAAACGTTTAAATAATCTCTTTTAAACACTTAAGCCGTTTAAAGTTAATTAGTTGGTTAACGTCATCCCCCTTCCGGTTAGCAGTTCCCTGAAATTAAACAAGCCAATCACAGTACAGGACAAGTCTTAATAATCATGTGATTAAAATTTAGCAATCATCTAGAAATTTTAACTTCTAGCGAAGGTTTCTCAATACCGATTTTTAAAACTGGCACTTTACCTATCACTACAAATTAGACTATTTTTGTCCAGGCGAATTTTCCTTCAAAACATTGGTTTATTGAGTTTATTCAGGATAAATTTTTATCAAATAATAATGAGACACAATGTTCAACCCTATTATTTAGGTCTCAGAATTAAGCTTTTGCAATAAATTAAGATAATTTTGCTTATAACTGTTGGCAAGGCTAATTCTTTTAAGTTCTCTTTCTTGAACTAATATATGAAACTTCTTTATCCCGTGAAGTTTAGTTTCGTTATCTTTTTCTTCAATTTCTTTTAACATTTCAGAAAGCTTCAGATAATATCCAATAGTTTCGATTTTTTCCAGGTTAAGCCATTTTTTAGATTCCATAATAATATTGTCAAGAATTTTGCTTTCTATTTTTTGAACTTCATCACTATCGATTAAAACAGAAACAACTTCTCTTTCCAAAGCTTCGAACTTGAACTTGAAACTTTGATCTTCTTTGAAATTAGACATAGTGGATGCTGAATCGTTGTGAATTTTAAAATCTTATCAAACGTCAAAAACTGCCCTGAAAAGTTTCAATAATTTTACTCAATATATATCAATAGCATACACGCATACTGTAAGAATTATTAGCTCTATATATATATATCGTATTACTATTGGGAAAGCAAGTTTTTATTTCCACTATATTATGCATAGTAAACTAGTATATATAGTTACTGTATATCATATTGCAGATCTTATATATTTCTTAAACTTGTTTTTTAAAGGTTTAATGCTAAGGGTATTAAATTATGTTGTTTATTACTTTATGTTTACAGTATATCTAATAATAGCGATAGGATGATGATGGGTCCGATACACATTTATTTTTTTTATATAGACTGAAATCTGATAAATTTGCTTGTTTGTTCACCCTTTTCTTTTTCCTTACAAGAAAGATCCATCTCTTGAATACCTAGATAATAATCTTTTTAGAAAAAATGCGTACAGAATTTAGTTAGTGTAGATTATTACATAAATAACATGCAGCAGAATTCTGTTCGCATGCTATTTTAGTTTATAAAAACTTATTATTTAATGTTGTTTTAATTTGTTTATCTAGGAATTATTAGGCTGAGATTGTTTGTAATAATGTCTTTCAAAAACGCCGATCAGCACTTGGTTCCCAACCAAAGTAAGAATATGATTTTATTTCCTAATGCATCTAATGAATTATGTTCATTTATTTATATCTTTAAAAAGAAACTATCAAAAAAATATTAAACATTAAACACTTGAAAAATGAAATTAAAAATTATGAAATCGTTAGCATTGCGATTAATGACGGCTCTGAGATTCAAAAAAATATTTTCTCAAAGCAGTCAAATTATAACTTCCAGTGTGGTAATGTATTTAATAACGCTGAAAGACTGAATCGTAACTTACGCTTGAAGCATAAACGTCTAATTAATGAACTTAAAGGACACCAAAAAAATGATGCAGTTTTCAGAGTTGTAAGCAATTATAAAAATACAGAAGTATTATATAAGATTGGTTTATAAAGATTTCTTGAGACTCAATCTGTTTATTATTATTTACGATGATAATAATAAGCGATTCACTCCTGAGTCTTGAACTTTGCTTTATAATAAAATAAATTTCATTTCCTAAATTCAAATATCGTGCTTTAAAAATTTTCGTACATCTATTTGATTTGAATTTAATTTTGTTTTTTCAATTAGTAATTTGCTTTATTGTCATTTGCAAAAACAAATTTTAGAGAAAGGACTTTACTATTAATCGCATTAAATTCATTTTTGGTCAAGACTAGTATATGAAAATCTTAAAAAATCGTAAACAGTTGCTTCATATAAAAGTCAAAATTTTACTTAGTAAACCTTCTTTGGGCTTCTAAATATTGTTGTTCAGAACATAAAGAAAGCTCTCTTTAATATAATAATAAGGCTTTTGTGTAGTAAAATAAATGACATAGGCAAAATCTCACAATTTTATCATTCTTGATCACTTTTTGAGTTGAAATTGTTTCTTTTTGCTTCTTTGATATTCAATACTATAATAAAGATTATTAATGTGTTCAATCTCGAGTTTAATATTCTGTAATGAATAAGTTCATAGTTCGAATGAAGTTATCATAAAAATATTTGAATGCCTTAGAACGATTACAAAACTTTATTTTCATGCTTTCTTGTAAATTGTAAACAGGTGAACCAAAACATCAGTTTAAAGACATAAGACTTATTAAGACATTACTTTTAATGTTAAATGCGGAAGAGCAAGCCATATTAATTCCTTCCGAATATTTAAGATTTATCAAATTTGTTAGCTAAATATCGACTAATATCGACTTATGGTATCTTATATTTTATTTTATTAGTTTTAATAATAAACTATGTTTGCTAATTCTGTGAAGCTGAAAATATCATTGGTTAAAAAACTTTATTAATGGACTACGCCAGGGCGTAGGATCGATTTTACTGTCACATGATTTTCCGACGTCTATCAACCAATCAAAGATCAGGATCAGGTGTAACGTGAAGAAATTCAAAACAAACGTTCGCTTTGCAAAAATCGCATTTATCTCAAAATTTAGTATAGTAAACCATCTTTGGGGTCCTAACAAAAAAATTTCCTTGTGCGATTTTGCTACATTATTGTTCTTCCTAACCTTAACCTAAACTCTAACCCAAGTTTTTATCTTAACAACATTTGTTTTCCGACTATCACGTGACAGTAAAATCGACCCTACGCCCTGGCGTAGTCTTATTAATGAGTAAGAAAGTTTTTACAAACTGCTATAATAGAAAAATTGGAAAATTGGAAAAATACTTTCTATATGGTGGTTACTTTGAGATAGCAACTTGTAGATTAATTTGGTAATTGATATAAAGTCTTAATGCCAAATTCTTAATTACGGACGTAATCAGCATTCTTAATCAATAGGTACAACTATTCTTTTTTCAATTATTTCATTTAATTTCTCCTGTACTTCAGAACTACAATTATTGCCATTAAAGAACAGCGAGATTAAAGTTGTGTTCATGTGGAGGGAATTAACTAATGCTTCTCCTACAACAGTACCAAGATCATTATATGAAAGATTTAAAAAAGCTAAACTATTATTTTTGCAAAGTGCATTTGCTAATGCTTCTCCACCTTCAGACCTGATGTTGTTATTAAAAAGATTTAAGGTAGTTAATGAATTGTTTTGGCTAAGTGAACTTGCTAATGCTTTCCCTCTATCAGAATCAAGATTATTATTTGAAAGATTCAATTCAGTTAAAGCTATATTATTGCAAAGAGAATCTGCTAGTGCTTTCCCGACATCAGATCCAAGTTCATTACTAGAAAGCAATAAAGTAGTTAACGTATTGTTTTGGCTAAGTGAATTTGCTAACGCTTTCCCTTCGTAAGAACTAAGGTTATTATTTGAAAGACATAATAAAGTTAAAGCGATATTATTGCAAAGGGAATCTGCTAGTGCTTTCTCTCCGTAAAAACAAAGCTTATTATTTGAAAGATCTAAAATAATTAAAGTGTCATTTTTGCAAAGTGAATATGATAGTGCTTTTCCAACATCAGATCCAAGTTCATTACCATAAAGTAATAAAGTGGTTAACGCATTATTTTTAGAAAGTGCTTCTGCTATTGCTTTCCCACCGTAAGATCCAAGATTATTATTTGAAAGATTTAAAAAAGTTAAAGTGTTATTTTTGCAAAGAGCATTTGCTAGTGCGTTTCCTCCCAACGAACCAAGATTATTATTTGAAAGATATAAAATAGTTAAAGTGTTGTTTTTGCAAAGACCATTTTCTAGTGCATTTCCTCCCAACGAACCAAGGTTATTATTTGTAAGATCTAAAAATGTTAAAGCGTTTTTGAAAAGAGCATCTGCTAACACTACTACAGTATTTCCTCCAAAAGCTGCTACAGTGTTTCCTCCAAAAGAACCGAGATTATTAAGACTTAAATCTTTAAGTTTTTTGCTTTTTCGTAAGAACATTGAAATCAAAGAACATTTAGCAGCTGTTACAAGATAGCTTTCTTCGCATTGAAGAAAATTTAACACTCTACTGTTCAAATCTTAACTGTTGATAGTTGTAATAATATTCATATATTCAAATAACGGCATCAGATTATTTGCTCGAAATTAAATTTTAAAAGGGACCAACAGTGCTTGTTCATTTGCATTTAGTTCTAAAAACCAGATTTTGATAACTTTTGTATTTTTAAAGTAAGGTGCATTCCATAATATCGATATAATATTTCTGTACCATTAACGGTTCACAAGAAGGCATGAAAATAAGTTTTTGCAATCATTTGTGTAATTATTTTTTAGATATTTAAATATCTCTATAAGAACTTCGTTCGACAAACGTGTGATGGGACTGGCATGAAAAGTCATTTTTATAAAAAAAACTTTCGTTTTAAAGATTAAGAAACTTTCACGAGTATCTTCATGTTATAATTCCAAAGTCTGATTTTCCTTTTATTTATAAAAGTTTACACATGATCTTTATAAGATTGTTGTTACTACAGTTTCTCTTTCTTGATATCAATTAATTTTGAACTGTGCAATAGCGGTAGATATAATTTCAAAATTACTAATTCTAAACTGCAGATCTTGCTCATTTTTTTAGCGTGCTTTTTTATCAATCTAAAAAGATTAAATATAAGCTTATACACTAAAACTCTATATAATAATATAATTTTTCTGGTTTATTTTAAACTTGCTAACAGATTAAGACTTGTTTACTGTATTATTCGTACTATATTAAAATTTATATAATATATTAAGTATATATTAGTATATATTCTATTTACTGGTGTAGAAAATTTATATATCAAAAAAGAAGCTTTGTTCGATTAAATGAACTTATTCAAATAAGGAGATAAGGAGATAATTAATTGACTAAATTTATGCTATTTTAGCCGCTGTTATTCGTATTACCTATTTTATATTGAAACTTCGAATGCTGTATGTATTCTATAATAAAATTAATATATAATATGGTCTGTTACTCAATTGTACGCGATCCAAAAATATATAAAGTATATGATGCGATTTTTTTGTGATTTAAAGATATTGAAAATGACAGTTCAAGAGAAATTAACTGTTTACAATGTTAAACCTGTAAGAAAAATTCTCGTAAAATGGATTACTTGCCAAAACATTCTTATTGTTATATTAATTGCTGAGTTTATAATATGTTTAATAATCTTGTGATAAGTATATTTTGGCTTCCTCCAGCTGGTACATAGAAGTTCGAACTGATTTTTATCAAATTTTTATAGGATCAATGAGTTGAAGCATTCATATTTGTATACTGATCCTTATGAGCCAATTGTGCATAGAACTTTTGGAGTCAACCAATCTAATTGGAATATAATAGTACGACTAAAAGATTTGTTTGCTGAAATAATGACTGGAAGTTGTGGGTTCGGACATCCAGATCATGATGGGTTTGCACTGTATTAAATAGTTTCAATATATTAGATTTAGATTCATCCTGTATTTATTTTTTGTAAAGTAGATGTTAAATTCATAACTTTATTTAATTATTTTTCATGGGAGTTATGAAATATATTCATAATATTGAGAATGATAAAATATATACTATAATTTGAACCTTCCTAACTAAAATATAGAGCTTATTTGTAAATGTCTGATGGCTCTTCACGGTATCAGCGATTTTTCTATTGTTTAATTTATCAAATGTTTTTTCTTTGTAATATAATTTTTTAATATGTTCAATTAATAAATTTATGCTGTGTTGTGATTATTGGAAGGATTGAGAACATTCATTTTACCATGAAAAATAACTAATCAAAATAAATACAGTCAGACCTCGATATAATCACCAGGTTGGGAAACGAAATTTCAGTGATTATAAAAAGTTGTGACTACGTGAAGGTCAAAATTTATATGTTTTATAATAGTTAGAACAAGAAAATAGTGTGATTATAACAAGGTTGTGACTATATCAAGAGTGACTATAACGAGTTCTAACTGTATATTAAATTTTCAAATCAGTATCCTAAAGACTCAATACATTTTGAAGCAAAGGGTTTGTATTTTCTCAAATCCAACTCGGCATCTTTTTTGAATGGTTTTTTGGCATTTCTCAATAATGAAAGTTTCAAACTTTTGAATATTGATGTTAAAGAAAAGTTTAATTTCTTGTGTTTAATTCACCGATGAGGTGTTCTCGTGACAAACCACGTGTAATCTTCATATCTATAAATCACGACATATAATTAGAGATGAGAACTGTGAATTAAAGTACATATAAATAAATTGTAGTTTAATTTAAAACCAAACTGTGAATTACAATACGTATGTATAAATAAACTGTTAGTTTATTTAAAACTACAGTTAACTACAGTTTTACAATAAACTACAGTTTATTTATATTAACTACTAGTATACGGATCGCACCTCTAACTATCTACATATAATAACTGAATATATTATAGTATAATAAAGTTAACTAACGTATATGAGTGCTAAAACATTCATACCCATTACAACAAAAAAAATATTTTTAATTTTATTAAAAAGAAATTTATTACTAAATGTTTAAAAAAATCTGGTTGTCTTATGAATATTCAACACCTTTATTGTAGTTGAGTTTTCCATTAGTTTGATCAAACATGAGGACTTTTGCCAATGCTATATTAAAAAAAATATAAACATATCAACTTTGCTTAGATTATAAAATTCGACAATAGGATGTATTACCAAGAGCTGAGCAAAGGAATGTAAGAATAAAAAGTTGTAAGATCAATAGTGTCAAACAATATGTCCCTATTTTTCCTTTTGGCATTTCTTTTTTTAAAATTAGTTCAATGTCACTTTTAAATAACTTTGGATATTTGCATAACAATACACAAGTTCTTTTGACAATACTATTGATTTTTCTTAATTCTTCTCTAAATTGATTTATTGTTATAATCTTGTAACACAGTACCTATTGCTATTGTTCAAACTAGAGTATCCGATTTCAGGGATTTTTCACTGTTCGAACAATGAAAAATCTCTGAAATCGTATAAGTCAGGATACTCTACCCTTACTGATAGTTGACGGCTCTTTTTAATTTACTTATATTATTCATTCTTTCATTCTTTATCTCGTTATTAAACTATGTATTAGCTAGAAAGAGTTTTTGTTAATAAAGAATATCTATATATGTATTTAAGTTTAAAGTTTTTTTTTTATTAAGTTTAACCAGATACGCAATTGACATTGACTATAAATGTCAATGGGTTAAAAATTGGTATTTTAAATTCAAATTTATAATTTAAATATGTTTTACTTCGAACTCTTTCTATTTTCTATTAGCCGATCAGATTTTGTCATTAGATAATCTACAAAAATTAGCCAATTAGAATGACATCAGATGAAATAATACTATAGAGTATCTTGTATTGCTACCAAAATTTGAGTATTAAAGTTTTTTATTTTTATTAAATATAGAATGTAATTTGAATTCAATACCAAGTTCAAAATTGTTAGCATTTACTATTTTTTACAATTACTCCTCTATATATACTGTTTTATGATTTACTAAATGAATATTTTATTAACCCGATTCATGATTTATATGCTAGGAGCATGCCCCAGAGCACACTAAGAGAGGCATGCTTCAGCTTGGGGCATGCTCTAAAATTTTACTATAACTAGAAAGGTTTTCGTCAATAACTACTTAACAAGCTCTTAAGTGGTAGGGGATCTGGGTTTAATAATTAATTTTAGTTGTGGGTTAATCAACAATAAATCAAAAAATTTGGCGTTATTTCTTGTAGAATCCAAATTATTTTCATAATTAGATATACGAGATTGTATAATTTAAAAAATTGTGCACTACGTGGGAATAAGCTCTTCACTTCATATTGTTTTCTCTAAAAGAAAACTTTAAAAAATATCTTAAAATATCATTGGGACTCTTCACTTTAGTTTTCATAAACTGAATAAAATTTTCTCTTTTATCACGTGGAATATTTTTTGAAATTGCATAGTTATCGTAAATGTTGTCCTTAAGAAAATCAATGATCTTCTTTTTATTTACAGCAAAAAAATCAAGTTTAGAAGGTTTTGGCTCGACAAGTATCGGCAAAATCTCACTGTTTACCTTTTTCCGTTCGTAAATAGTCGACCTGGCCTTTTCTATGTCTAATAAATTTTCTTCAATATTAGTGTCTTTATTCCAGATGATGAGATAATAATATTATTCTACGAAAGAGACTTTCAGGAATGGATATTGAATATCTTTATATTTTTTAACAGAGATTGCACTAAATAATTTCTATTTAATAAATCAATTACGTTTTGTTCGAACATTTTTTTATGATTTTTTTTGAACAATAATGATATAATTATCAAGCTAGAATTCTGAAGTTTAAAAATGAAAAACTATTTAATCTTATATACAGTTAACCACTTTTTTGAAAAAGTTCTTAAGTAAAAAAACGTGTGATTGTATAGGAGGTTGACTGTACTTGAATGTTCAACTCTTTTCTGATTTTCAGATTATATATTTATTTAATGCTAAATATTTAAATGAAAGAATTAATTTCTATATTGGAATTTTTTTCTACAATTTAATTTAGAATATTTTAGCCTAATACAATATAAATGTATAAATTCAATTTTAATTATTTTATAATCAATTAGAAAATTTTATTAAATATATAGAAAATATTACTAACAAACATTGTTTTCTTATATCTATAATTCACAAGTTAAAAAACTACAAATAATTATCCTTTTAAAAATTGTTTTTGGCATTATATATAAATTAGTTACAAAAAGTATCTCATGATCAACTATGTTAATTTTAGTATTTCAAGTACTATTAAAATCAGAAAGTTTCTGTTTCTAACTTAAAAGCTCAAGATAGGTTTATATAAGAATATTTAAAAAATGATATTCTATATAATGTTATCAAATGTTGATAACATACTCTACAGAGTTGCGTCTTTTTGCTGGTGTCCCAGAGGTACGTGAAATAAGATTATCATGAGCAAGTCCTAGACAAAAAATTAGATTAATGGTATTATTGCCAATATTTTCATGTCCAATGGTTGGTGAATACCAAGTAAAAAAAGTAAAAAAAGTAAGAACACTAGGCTCTATAGCGACTACGTGAATATGATCTGCTTGGTTTTCACAAATATCCTTGCCATAAACCAAATACAATTTTGAATCTAACCTTCTTGGTTTGGCCAACCATTATTTCCGTCCATGTTCATGGTGAAGTGGTGTCTTTATATTATTTGATTTATATCGTGGATACTCAGAATTATTTGAATAATCTGTTTATTATGTAAGTAGCTCATAACAATAATGAGCTCAAATAGATATAGTTTGTTGCTAATTCTACTCGTAATAGAATGGTTAAGCACTTCATACTTCACCCCTGGTAGTGCCCTTCTTTAAGTTTCAGCCTTGCGACTATATTCCAGAATAAAATTTCAAATTATTAGATAAACAATTTTTAAGAGCACAACTCTTTATTTACAATTAGGCATATAATATTATTAAGATTCATTAAACCAATCGAGAGCTTATTAATCGTCAAATTGTAGTCAAATATAATCAAATATAGTATGACACGCCAAGCCAAAAGACATCTTTTAATTGATTTTGTTTAATTCTTTATATTAGAAATTATCAATTAATTTTTCTATTCAATAAAATGTGGTATGCAAAAGTTTAAAGATTTCTTTTCTAATCTTTGAACTTTCTCTTGAATATTATCAAATCATTATGCAAGCTATTAATTAAAAAAAGATGATGTTTGATATATTGAATCATCAATTCGAATCAATTGGATAATAAAAAAGTAAGGATTAATACTGTATATACGTCCTTAATTTATTAAACAAAAATTGGTTTGATGTAGTCATATTATAGTTCCTCATTATACTCTATTGTTAAAGTTTCTTATCTATCATTTTATTATCTGGAAATAAACATTTTTTAATACTAAAAATTTTCATACTTGTAGGTTTTCTTCTTACATATATATATATACAGTACCTTTCTATTGATATCATTTGAATTAGAATCTATATGAGTGAAAACTCTTAAATAAATGACGCAATAGTACATTTTTTGACTAGTTCATTTCTATGTGATATAATTGCTACAACCTTGATTGACTGAATCGATATTTTATATTCACAATTGACTGAATTTAGAATTCAAAATTTTGTTTAAAAAATATTTATTTTTATTGACCAAATCAAACTTTGTTATAACCTTATATCTGAAGATTTTATAAAAGAAAATGATGATCTATCAAAATTTAAGGATTTATTTTCATTTATTAGTTTATCTAATTTTTTTGGATGTCTAGA
>CAJVPZ010003002.1:0-11576 GCA_910592135.1 Racocetra fulgida | reverse complement strand
ATTTATTGTTAACTTAATTATTATATAATCCATCTATTTAATCCGCCTATTCATTTTGTAAAACGATTTCTATTAAACGTTACGAATTTGCATTGGCGCAAGGAATGACTCATTTTAGCGTCAAATGTTCAAACGTTGAATGAATGAACCTTGGTATTAGGAATCTCGCCAGATAACTATAAAATTTCCTTTTCGGATGATATAAAAAGAGCTCACGTTCATCATCATTGTTTATCTTCTAAATTCGTACGCATCACATGATACTATTATTGCTTTTAGTACAATACGTGTTTATTTTACAGGAAATTGTATAATATATTATGAATATTATGAATGCCAATTTTTTCTACATTCAGTAACATTCATTACAAAAACGTCATCATTACGTCATCGAAAAGTTCCGGAAAATTCCTTGAAATATAAATTTTCAATTTTTTTAATAAAGATTTTCTTTTGTGAAATTAACAAAAGTAGCATTTATTAAGTTGTGCCTGCATTCGATATTCCTAATTATTGTATATCATTACAACTGCGTATCAAATAATCTAACACTCCTTTTTGTAAACACATTAAAGTATAATTTAAAAATATCTTTAACAGAGCACACATTTCCCTGCATTATAATATATCTAGAAATTCATTCCATTCTACTTACCAAAATTTGAATATTGAATGTGATTGAATGAAATTAAATGAGCAAGTTTTTTTGTTAAAAACCTATACTTAGTAGTATCTATTGTTATTAATAAATTATAAAAAAAGACATGGTCGATACATACTATGTTTTCAAAGCAACTCAAGACATGCGTACATCGTACTGCGTACTGCTGTACGTACTGTACTTACGTACGTACGTACAGTACGTAAGTATCAGGTATAGTAAGTATAGTACTGTACAGTGAATGTAGTAATAATGCACAAATTATGCAATTTAGTGCACATCATATTTACATATATAGGAAATTTTAATCCGATTTGATTCCGTGACGTGACCTCATAGTTATACGCGCGATGTAAAGGGCACGTATACCCACAGAATTATATCAAATTATATCAATTATATCACAGAATTATATTATATATATATATCACAGGATGATATAAACCGCAAGATTCTAAAAATAATGATAGAATACGACATGCCATCAATCAAAAACTTGTCTAAATAATTACACATATATTAATACGTAAGCGATCATACATACATAAGACTTGGAATGTTATGTATGCCTTGAATCATTTCGTAACTATTCAAAAAATTAATCAAAAAAAAATTCATTCCGTAATCATTCCATAACAGATAAGCATCCCTAACTATGCAAGCCATCATACTTAATTAGTACTTAATTAGTGAAATTAAAAATCCACATTATATCCACTTTGCAATAGATTCATCTATTTTCGATCAATTAAAGATGAAAAAAATTTTAGCTCAATCTATCTGTAAATCTATAAATATTACATCATTTCACACAAGTGATAAAATAATAAAATTCTATAAATACTTTTATCCAATTATTTCTTACGTATAACTTTAATAGTGATGATAATAATAATAACGTAATTTAATGTTCAGATTTTTTATCAATTTATTTAAGGAAAGCCAATTAAATTACCTAATATTCATAAGAGATAACACGTACGTACGTATGTAAGGTCACGAGATAACGAGGATATGATTTGTGAAATGATGTTATGCCACGTTTGAAGAAAGGTGATTATCAATGATTGTTCTTGCATTTTACTAACGTGTCATTAGATTATGTCATTGAATTATGTCATTAAATGTTCTGGAACCCTTTGTTTATTTAGAGAAGTACACATTACATCCTTTTTTTTTTTGAAATCTCAATTAAAAATGGCCAAGTAAGGATCCAAAGCAAAAGGAATGTTTGATAACTACAATAAATAAATAGTCGGAATTCGAACCTCCGAGACTCCTCATAAAAGGAGTTGTAAATGTTTGTAAAACACTCTATGAAAAAAAAAATTAGATATTTTGAAGTATTATGACACACGTCAGCCCCATTTTTTTTTTAAATTGTCACTTATGTTTCATTGATTTACGTACAATATTATACGATATTATACGATATTATACAATATTATACTATACAATATTATGGCGGGTGAATTGAGTCAATATTCAATTATATTTGATATGATATTTTTGGTATATTTGATATATTTGGTATATTTTATATAGTTGAGATAGTTGATATAGTTGAGATAGTCGATACGTAGGTACGAGTTTTTTTTTTTTTAATTTTCGCGTGTATATCATTTAATTCTTAAGATAGTGAGTGATGTGCGAATGTGCGTACATTTTATGAAACCAGACCCCGTTTAAGGAGGTTTAATGTTTCAGTAGTGTTTCAAGTTTAACCCTTGAATTATGTTAACAAAATTTCTTATCTAATAAATCTAATACGTAACTATATTAATCAATTACGTAAAAAAGTAATAAACGCCACCGAGATTTCTAATAATAAAATGAACCCTTGTAATTTAGTAATTTAGTAATTAAAATGAAATTCTGGACCGAAATCCAAATATTTGGTAACGGTCGATGATCGTTGATTAACCATTGTTTGCATTTCTTTATTTGGTAAATATTGTAATACGAATTCTAGTTGAGATCTTGCATTGCATTTTTGTTTATCATATATACGAGTTAATTACTTAATTTATAAATTAGGTTCTTCTTTTTTTTTACATATAAAGTCAAGAAGAAAAATATTATTTTATTTGATGAATAAAGTAGGCAGGGCATATAATGTAAATCCTTGTATTTGGCGTTTTCTTTAAATTCATTATAAGTCAAGAATGCCCTAATATAGATAAAATTAAATAAACGGCATGCTTTTTGAAGCACATTTTAATTATTTCCACGCTTACTTTAACTGTTACCTTATCTAATACCTTAACTATTATTTTAAAGAAAAAATTGCCACATTTTTTAGGCTGCAGTTTTTTCCCTGTAGGTTGAATGTACGCAATTTTTGTATTTAAAGTTTACACGTTCTTAGATTCTTTTGCATAAAATTCTTTGTCTCTTTCATTTACATAAATGAAGTCATGATCACGCAAGTTAATATGATTATAACAAAGGTTTAAACTCAAAGAACAAAGTTCCGTGTTACTATTTTTTAAAAATAAAAGAACAGGTAAGAACAATGTTGTCTTAGATTAAAATGATGCCACTTTTAATGAATGCCGTTTTTGATTTATGATTTATGATGTTTGATTTATGTTCTTATTTATGTTCCTATTTTGGACTTATATAAAAAAGGAATCCTTTGTTCAACATTTTTTAAACAATGCCAATAAACGAAAACAAAAGAATTTACAATATTATTCCAAATTAACACTGATGGTAACATTTTTGAGGTCATATGGTGACCCTTTGTTCTACTCCTTTGTTTTATAGAAATTTTATCCAATAGCATTGAAAGATCTGATACATTAAATCTAATCCGGATTTGTGATTAACGTTATAAATCATATCATAAAGCATATCATGTCATTCGTAAAGCATATAATGAAGCATATTATTTATAAAGCATATTATGTCATTCGTAAAGCATATAATGAAGCATATTATTTATAAAGCATATAATGAAGCATTTAATAAAGCATATCATTCATAAAACATATAATGAAGCATATAATGAAGCATATAATGAAGCATATAATGAAGCATATAATGAAGCATATAATGAAGTATATAATTTCATAAAACATATAATGAAGCATATAATAAAGCATATCATTCATGAAGCATATAATGAAGCATATAATGAAGCATATAATAAAGCATATCATTCATGAAGCATATAATGAAGCATATAATGAAGCATATAATAAAGTATATAGCATATAGAAGATATTAAATAGCATGTATAGTCGAAACAACAAGGAATGTATTAAAAACCAAATATAAAGATATAAAGAGAAATTATAAAAAAGCATAAAGTCACGTCAACATTTAACCGTTACACTTTTGACAATTAATGATTTACAATGAGCGGGATTTTTTTTTTCAGATCTCAATGATATTAATTATAATAATGATATTGAATATCCGATATTACAGTATTAGGTAACAAAGTTTACACTGTACAGAAAAACTTTAATTAGTATCCTTGTTACCAAAAAAAAAATCTCAATGACGTACTTTTTAAATGTTCAAGACAACATG
The DNA here is from genome assembly GCA_910592135.1 of Racocetra fulgida. Classification (NCBI taxonomy): domain Eukaryota; kingdom Fungi; phylum Glomeromycota; class Glomeromycetes; order Diversisporales; family Gigasporaceae; genus Racocetra; species Racocetra fulgida. Next base: position 7,375 of record CAJVPZ010003002.1, on the reverse strand, counting down.
CATGGCGACAACGTTTTTCGTGTTATTCAATTATGTTATTCGATTACGTTATCTCAACTTTGTTATCATAGCTTTGTTATTCAATTGCTACGCACTCAATTGTTATTCAGTTATGTTAATTATGTTATCTCAACTATGTTATCTCAATTTTAAATACGTATCATTAATTGAACAGATATCTTAATCAATAAATCAAAATTAGCAATTCATATGCCATAACACAATATTAGGGGTATAACCGATTTAAGCTCGTGTTTCATATCAACTCTTTAATGAATGTTCATTAATGCATTCATCAGTATATTCATTAGTATAATCATTAGTATATTTTTGGTGTTAAAGACATAAAGACGCGCCAATTTCCTTGTCAAGGCACGGCAACGATCGGATAAACATTATGAAACGCAAGAAACAAAGACTTTCTATACGATCATCTCTACTTCATTTATGACTCACTCATGACTTACTCGTGATTCATTCATAATTCATTTATTATTCGTTCATTAAGTTTTATCTCTTATTTTCATCTTTGTCTTTAAACTTGTGCGAGTGTGATTATTTCGGCGTTACGTGAATTCATAAAATATAAAAACATAAAAAATCTTGGGTTTTTGTTTTTCTTATTGTTCATGTGTTACAATAAACCATAGCATACACGTGCAGCCATGTTAGATACGTAAGATTATGATAGCATACATAGAGCAATCTGGATAAGTAACATATAAGAATAAATGTGAAAGGAGAAGAGTAATGTGTTTTGTTTCCTCGGAATAACCATGACCATACCCGGAATGACCATACTGGGAACTACTACAAGCCACAGGAAAATTATCTGTATTTAAATAAGGATGGTGTGACACTATTCTTATCGTACACAACAATAAAATTTCTCAAATAACTTCTTGATTGAAGGATTAAATAAGTTAATATTTTTTTTTTGATTTTTTTTTAATTTCTTGATTCCGTTAATTTCTTTGATTTTTTTGATTTTTTGATTTCTTTGACCACGGCATAAATGACGTGATTGACCTTGTTAAACAAAAATAGTCATACCAATACACATTAACTATCTAATTTAAAGTATCTGGAATTCGAATCCGTATCCCCTGTTCTCTTTAAATGTAAACGGCATTTTATTTTTTTTAGAATTGATTGAATGATTGCACGATTTCACTACGTAAAATTTTTATCGACTAAATCAAATAAGTATAATACGTAGCAATTTTTTTATCACGATAATCAAAGATCTACATTATAAGTTTAGTAAACCCCGGTATTCGCAGTATTTGTGACTCCTTATGAAACATGTAACTTGTAAAAATTATAGATAAACCTGTTTATAATTAACCTACATACACAAATTTATTTTATTCATTGAATAATAATGATTATCATTGTTTAATATATAATATAATAACTTGTACGTATATAAAAATTTTTTTTTTTAATTTTAAAAAAAAAGATCTTTTTCCGAATTAAGTAAAAACCTGATTATTTTAAAACTTGAACTGGCTAAACTGACTAAACTTTGAAAATAGAAATTCCTGATATGTATGTATGTATGTACGTTCGTACATGTTCGTGCATGTTTGTACATATTTCGTACATGTTCGTACATATAAAGCATATACGTACATACTTTATCATACCGATACTTTTTTTAAAAACTAAAAATAGATTTCATCTAAAAAACGAAAAAATTCAAATCTTTTTTGAAACTTACGCTTTTGGATTAAGTAAGAATTATTTGGTTAAATGGTCTCTTCAAATGGTAAACCCCTACCATTACTATCCAATAAAGTTGGTTTTTATTTTCGGATGTTTGTTACCATAAACAGAATGTTCTGGACCTTATTTAAGAAGAACCTAACGTGTAACTCAAAACAAAAAAAAGACGACACTCTTGTCGATGATAACATCATTTTTAATATATACAGTTAAATTCATTGGATGTATGTAAATCCAAAGGATTTTCATAATGATAATATTAGATATTGGTAACTTTTTTTTTTAAAAAAAAAAAAATACCACGTACCGTATGCAGATTTTTATTATTTTTATTATGTTTATTGTCATGGTTACGGTAACACATTTATCACAAGTTAATACAGTGATGTAAAATGATGTCAATTTCTACGGAAAGGTTATAATTTTCGCTACTTTTTTAAGTAATGATTATTGTTTTGTTGTTTGGTGGTTCTTCCGATGTTTAGGCACTTGATAAACCTTGGTAAAACTTGAATTATTTATTATCCAAGTATCTATCCAAGTATCTATCCGAGTATCTATCCGAGTGCTATCCAACTACGTAATACGTAATACTAATATAGGTCATATCGTTTTTAATACTGTATTACCACTGTATTACTGTGTGTATGATTGATGTCAAAAAAAACTTTCAAACCTTTCAAAATTACAGTATTAATTAAAAATATTTTAGAATATTTTAGAATATTTTAGAATATGTAACACTTCTAACATTTGTAAACACACTGAGAACACTAAGAACACTGAGAACGCTGAGTCGGTTATTAAGTATAATTAGAGAATCTATGTTCAATATTTAAAAGATTTATTACATAAAGAGATACGTACAAACAATTTGTGAACGTGTATCTTTGGACCAAATAATTTACAGAAAAAAACTATATATATGTATATATGTATATATGTAAAAAAGGTTCTAAATTTGAATAGGTACAAATAAGGGAATGTATATCAATGATTTATCTATAGAAGCCCATCTTTACGTCATACTACCAGATATAAAAAGAAAAAATAATAAAAATAAAAAAAAATAGGTCGCCATACAAAAAAAAAAAAAAAAAAATTATTTTACAAATTCTCTCTGTTATATTACCGTAAAACGCCGTATAAGGTACCCCCCTTGATTTGTACCGGGTATGTTTCAAGGTTATTTGTTGTGGTGTTTTGTAAGAGACCCGGGTATAAATCAAGGATCGATTTAATAATGAAAATCTTTTTTTACTAATGGGCTAATATATGTTTTTCACAAGATACCCCCCATATAATATACCCTCCTCCATACAAGGTACCCGGGGGGTACAAATCAAATTTTTATCATGTGAATTGTAAGATACCCGGGTACCTTATACGGCGTTTTACGGTACTGTTCTATCTATATATGTAAACAAAGGCTTTTGTTTGATTAATGCTATATGTGTGAAAATGAAATTTGTGAATGTGTTGTGTTTGTGTGTTTTGACGAATAAATGCTTATAGTAACAAAAATGTGATTCATAAGATTTTTTTTATGATTATTTTCTGGAATTTTTTGCAGTGGCTTCAGTTCCTTTTGCATGGCCGCTATAACCATTTCGTCTTGTACCTTTTCTTACGGTTGTAGAAAGGGAAGCAAGTCCTTCAGTAGTGGTTCCAATAGTATTGGTTACAGCAGCGGTTAATTTTGCCCCACGACCTAATCTTTTCAATATTTTTCCTTCAACTAATTTACTTTTAAGTTTATCAACTAAATCTTTTAATTCATTATTTTCGGCTCTCATTTCTTCTAATTGTCTCGTTAATACATTATTTTCGGCAATTAATTCGTTAATTTGTGAACTCATTTCTTGATTTTGTTTATGTTTTTTTGCGCGATATTTTGCTGATGCTACTTTATTTCTCTCGCGACGTTCAGAAAGTGAGAGAGGTGTAACAGTTCCTGATGTAGCTAAAGTTTTCATATAAGAACTTTGTTCATCTAATTGAATTGGTGTGATCGGTGTAGGTGAAGAAGGAGTTGAAGGATATCCATGAAATGATTGAACTCGAGGAATTGTTGGACCTGGATTGGGTGATGTTAAAGGAGTTGGTAATGTAAGTTTAAAAGCATCAACTTCCATTGCAGGATTGGTAGGTTTGTAGAGCGCAGAAATTCTCATACATTGTTGTGAGATTTGTTGTTGTGAAATTTGTTGTTGTGAAATTGGTTGTGACATTGGAGGTGGAAGTTGAGAGTATCCACCAACATGATGATGATGATGATGATGATGTGATCCTAGCTGGGGACTCGTATGACGACTATTGTATTGCATCAATGTAGAGTTTGTAGGTTCAGTAGGTGAAGGTGTTCTACTACAACCAACAGGAGAAGAATGATTGCTTCCAGATCGTTGTACAGGTTCAGTTAATAATAAGTCTTGTAAAGTTAACCTTCGGGAGCTTTCCGAAGCGTTTCCATGGTATGAATCAAGATGCCCAGCATCGATAGCGGATGTTGTTAAAGTAGACATTTTGTCAGCTTATTAAAGATTTTTAAAGATTTTTAAAGATTTTCAAAAATTTTTAAAGATTTTCAAAGATTATTAAAAGATTTTCAAAGATTATTAAAGATTTTCAAAGATTTATAAAGATTTTCAAAGGTTATTAAATTCTTTTTAATCGCTTTGTTTTGAAAATATTTTCAAAAGGATTTCAGAGGAAAAAAAAAAATAAAAAATAAAAAGATATTTTTTTTATTATTACAATTGAAAGTCCAAGTTCAGTTTGTTTTACCTGCGACGAAGGGGTCCTTTTATAAAAAAAACAACGCGAGGAATATATCTAAATATCACATAATAATCTCATCACACATCAATTTCTTTTTAGGAAAACAAGAATATCTAGAATATCGTTTTTAAAATAATAGTATAAATAAAAAACAGTACATATTCATAGCATCTATTCTAAATGATAATATATTCGGACTTCGGAATTTATTTTGTTTTATAAACGATAAAGTAATTCTAATAATTTGTTACTGTGACAGTTGAGAATTTTTGTGGCTAAGTGGCTAGTGAAGTTATGTTTACGACACCCCTGAAAAATGGAATAATTGTTATTTGCAAAATATTGTATTCAACCATGTAAATATTTAGTACGTACGTAGAATATTTGATGTCGTCAGTTTTTTTTGTTTAAGACTTTTAAAGAATTGGTTAAGTTTCGTTCTTTGTTAAAAAAATAGCTTTTCAATACCTAAAACAATTAATAGAATGCCATATACGTCACCATTATATTAGAAGTTAACAAGTTAGGTTATAAGTCACATTTTTTAGAAGGACATTTAGAAATACATTTTGGTTAAAAATACATTTTTGTTAAACTCAAGAATTATATTTTAGATATATTTTAAATAAATAATACACTTTAGATACTTTAGATAGATATAGAATACTAAATATTTACCAAATTGTTATGCCAAAAATTTTATGATTATGCCAAATTTTAAAAGCATACATATATATATAAATATATACATATATACATAATATACATATAATGAACGTACTGTACATATACAACAATACTTCTTAATTAACATCTTAACTTTATAAAAAGTAATATTGGTATATAAGTAACAACCTATGGCATCATATTCGGATAATGACCCTTGAAATAATGCATACAATGAAAAACCTGAAACAAAAACTACGGTATTTATTATTTACACGTTACAATGCTGATCTGTTAGACCCTATGTTAAAGATCACGGAAAGCCTGGAGTTTGCCAAAATATCCATCTATCTATCTATATCTTTTATCAACCTAAATTGTATGACGATTTGGTTCCCGGCACAAGGAACGTGGTAGGATCGATTCAGTGCCACGTTTCCAATTTAATTCATTCTGAAACATTCATCCTTTTGTAAAAGAGTCTAATACACCCGTTTATGGTTTATTGAACCACGGAACTAACGGAGCTATGTAATTGAAATATAATTGAAATATAATTGAAATATAATTGAAATATAATTGAAATATTTTAATTCTACAATATTCTATAATAAAATCTATAATAAATCTATAATAAATGTATAATAAATCTATAATAAATTCTATAATTCTATAAATTTCAGATTATATTTTCCGACAATATGTTATTTTTCTTGTCTTGGAAATTGTATATGTTGAATATCAATCAGTATCAGTCAGTACCTTCCTTTGCATACGCAAGTATTGCATTATTTACTGACAATGGGTATTCTTGCATTGGCTTCTTTACCATCTTTATAAAAACAAAAAAAAAAAAACCTTAAATTTCATAATACCATTATTATATCATTAGTTTCGATAAAACTTTGGCGTAAACTATGTCTTTGTGTAATGTTTGAAACGCATCACTTTCAAACATTACTCAGTAGTTTATTACTCAGCTAAGTAATTAATGCTTCTTGTAAATCAAATTTACCCAAAGTTTATTGTTTATGAATGCGCACGTTTTTTTTTCACTTTCCTCGAGGTATTAACAAAAATAGGTGAATTAACTCGTGCTCACCCTTAAAGGTTGTTTCGAAAATTTGCGGATCACACGTGTTATGTAAATAGTAAATTATTACTATTTATTAGCCCATGTTCTGAAACAGTGGTACCATCTATAACAATGAAATTAATGATCTACTTTTTTTATTAATAACTTTTTTTTTTTTTTTTTTCTTGAAATGAGTCATTGTACTTATGTACGTATGTGAAAACAAAAGAATGTTTTTGAATGGGTTGTTATTTTTAAAAATGATACTTGAAAACAAAGATTATGCTTTAAAATTATGAAATTATGACATATTTATTTAACATTTATTGTTTTTTAACATTTATTATTTATTTAACATTTATTATTTGGCATTTATTATTTAATTTTGAATAATGGTAATAATTGTTCTCAAGGGTTTTGGTTTTGATTACATCAAGCTTTACAATAACGTATCGATATTTTTGCGAAATTAATTACAGAATTTACAGAATTTACATTACAGAATTTACAAAATTAGATGATCCGTTCTGAACCGTCGTACAACCTTGGGAATCCGTTTGCCTGTTTGCCTGTACGTCTCAAACAATGTTCGTTTACCCCTACAGTTTCATTAACCTTAATTCTAGACCATGAATTTTACGACATTCCACTACATTTTTTTTTCCCACTCGTCTATGTATCCGAATTTATTCTCTAACTTTATTCTCGATTTTTTATTGATTATTATTATTATCGATTATTGATTACTATTGATTATTATTGATTATTATTGATTATTACGTATTGACAATTAACGATTCTTATTGATTCTTAGAGAATCTTAATCTCTCAATACGTACTGTTAATGATTCGCTCATTAATATATTTAAATATCATCAGTGGCTACCATTTGTAACGTTAAAAACCTTACCTTACAATTATGTGTAATATTCAATACTTAATACTCTATATTTAGTATTTAATACTCGATACTTAATACACTATATTTAGTACTTAATACTCGATACTTAATACTCAATACGTACTTAATACTCGATATTTAATACTTAATACGTACTTAATACTCGATATTTAATACTTAATACGTACTTAATACTCGATATTTAATACTTAATACGTACTTAA
>CAJVPZ010003001.1:0-11576 GCA_910592135.1 Racocetra fulgida | reverse complement strand
GTTTACATAATTTTTGGCCGGAATTAACTTTTTAACTTTTTCATTCCCAAAATGGAAATTCTTAGACAAATAGGCCCACACAATGGTAAAATTAGCCCAGGAATATTTTTCACTTAATGTTCGGCTGTGGTTTCATTAGTAAAACTTTGAGTAATTTTGGCCTAAATTATTGATCGTCGCTCATAGCCAATCAAAATCGAGGATTATCCGTGAAATTTTGGTGCGGCAGCTAGGTTCAATCTCGCAATGTGCCCACCGTCTAAAATGGAAATAATCGTCATTGTTTATATTACGTATTTAACTAAATAGCTGCGCGACGTCATCGCGCGAAACCAGGAACGGAAGATCTAGATGGTGGTTAGATATAAATGGATGATATGATGATAAGAAGAATGATAGTATATTAGTAATTCAAATAGTGATTGTTGCTTGATTCTCAAAAGCTATTTATATACCAATTTATTTTCTTGACATTGTAATGTTGATATGGTATTTCATGTACGTCATATTTTTTTAATAAGATATATATTTGACATTATATTTTTTTTGACAATTCTTCTTTTAGACAAATATTTACTGATAATTATTTCTTTGATATAACGTTTGTTTGATTTATTTTAAATTAGTATTGGTTAGAATTATATGTGGAGAAGTTATTGTGGAGAAACATCTTGTTTAAGAAAAGGGTCGCTAAAAAAATGTAATGTTAATTAAAAATGTGCTGTAAATAAATTATCATGTTAATATTACAGTGTTAGGGAAATGAATCGGCAGGTAAATAGCTTTTGATGAATTGTGTTGTAATCTAATTAGTTATAGTAATTTAACCATTATTTGTTATTTTATCAGAGGTTATTTATTACATAAACAGCTAATTAGTTTATTGATTTTTTAATTCTATTAATATAGATGAGATTTTGGTATTACTTGTGATATAATAATTATATATATATATAGACATGTATGTAATTATATATGATGTGAAAATCGGGTCTGAGAATGCGGTATTGTTAAAAAAATAAAAATATTTTTGTTTGTTATTTTTTTTTTATTTGAATGATTTGTTAGGTTACACGGAATTGAAGGCTTTTGTATACTGGTAATTGATTAAGGTTTTGTTACTAATAAATTTAATTATATAACTAATGTGGTTATTAATAATGAAGTTTAATGATAATAAATCTAAAACTAGTGACGAGTAATTTTTATTTTTGTATTTTTATAAGTATTGTTTATGATAGTAGAAAGGCAGAAGCTTTGTTACTATTTATCAAGAGGGTTAGCTTTATGCTAAATTTGATTTTTGTATAGATTTAAACGATTTGAGTTTATAGGTTTTTGGGTATGTTTTTAGGTTATAGATAGATTGTTATATAATGTAGTAAATCAAAATTCTATATATTATTTTATGTGGGTTAAAAATAGTTCAAGTGAATTATCTTTTTTTTATGATTACTTTTACTTATATTTGTATGATAGCTTAAGAATCTGAAAAGTAGATAATTACTAATTGTTGAAGATTATAGTGAAGATATATATATGCAGTTGGTTTAATAAAAAAAATGGTGTGATCTGAGATACAAGTTAAGTAGTTTTTTGTATAATTAGATAACAAAGTAATAATGTGAAATATAGGTTTAAATATTTTAAACGAAATAAAGCATTGTAATATGAAATTGAACAAATAATAAAAATGCAAATCTTGGTAATTCAATGTTATGTCTACGATGAAGGATTGGTGTTAGACAAATTTATTAAATTAGTGTTGGGAGTCTGATGTTCATTTTACAATTTATATAAATTTTAATAATTATGATATATGTAAATAAAGTAAATAAAGAAAAGTTACATGATATTAAAATTGATGTAGGCTGTGTGAGAGCAAAAATTATAGATCAATAATTTAAATTGAAATCTGAGAATTAGTGTTGTATATATTATACATAGTTAGGTTATTTAAGCAAATCTATAGACAACAATATGGTTAAAGAAAAAATTGGGGAATTGGCAAATTCCAGCTCACTTCCGAATCTGACAGAGATGATGTCATCATACAAAACAACAACAAACCTGATCCAGAACCCAGAACAACCTATAATATATAATTTTCTCACAGACAAACAAACTAAGCAGATCCCAGCCCAAGAACCTTCTGAATTCAGTATGACCCCTTCTGCAGTACAACACAATGGAAAAGTAAATGACCCAGTTCTATCTGAATCAGAATTTAGACCTAACTAGTCTGCAGACACTTTACCTGATATGGAAATAGACCAGAACTTGACAAACTCAGATGGTGGAGACAATGAAGAAACCTATTCGATTGATATAATATTAGATGAACAGCTACAAACAAGAATTTCATACAGCCAAGCAGTTAGCAAAGATCTTTCAAACAAAATCAGAAAACTCCAATTAGGCATTTTCTAAGTGATAAAGAAAAAGAATAGCAAGAATATACACAAGCAGTCTTAAAAAAAATTTAACAAGAAAGACTGGAGCTCTTCAATACAATAATCTGGACTTCCCAAAAAACTAAAAATGTATTAACTTCACTTCAAGACCTTAAAGAACTGATTAAATATAAGCTTTCAACAAAAACAACTACTTATCTGCAATAATAGCTAAATTCTTTCACTGAGATACAGCCTTCTTTAGAAGCTTCACTCAAGTTTTAGCAACCAGACCTCAACACCAAAAAGAATTCAATGACCTATTTACAAATGCTCTAGAGATATACAAAAAACAACACAATGTTTTGGCTACAAACAAGAAAAACCGGGATCAGATCTTTGAACTACTACAAATAAAGTTGGCTTTAGACTACTTAACCAATCTTGACTTCAACTCCCTAGATATATATGAAATTACTAGATATATATTCTACTTAGCAGGATTTGCAAAGATTTCAAAACAATTTAACTTTGATACAACATAACTCGCAGTCTCGAATCTTATTATAGAAGCACTAATGCCTCTACTTGCAGAACCAAGATTCATTCCAGAATATCTACAAAAAGCAATCCTTTCAACTTGCCACTCTTAAATCGGCAACCTATTGCACCTGTTGTCAAGACCTTATGATTAATATTCTTATTTAATAGAATAACTAATACATATATCTCAGATACCAGAAAACCTCTGTCTACATCTTACAAGCAACTAAGAGAGAAAGTACATAATCTCTTTCCTATCACAAACAGAGCAGATCTACAAAACTTAGGCCAATATAGAGAGTTACTCCAGAAGTTTTACTTCTTTCGACAAATCCCAGCAGAGTATTTTGACTTACCTGCTTCAAAACAACCATTACCTTGCACTTCACAAGACCTAATACTGAGACTAAAAAAAAATTTCCTTCTTGTCTAGAAGCCAAGAAGACTTTAAAAAGCACATTAAACTTCTACAAATAGACTACTCATTTACAAGACTCCCTAATAATTATATTATCTCTTATAGATGTCTATCTTTAGATCTAACACATTTAAAAATAATAAACTTCAGGTTTTCTCTACAAAGCAAAAAAGAGGTAAATACTTTTGTTAAAAATATTCCACCTCTTTATAATATTTCAACACCACTGCCACAAGTATACTGTAACTTTAACTATACAAACCTTCCTGACTTACCTGAAGATGCCAAACTAATTACTCTTGTCAATTTGACACTACCAATCTCAACTTCTAAAGAATTAAGTATTGCAGCTAAAGCTTTATATGAACACTATTAGTTTCACATTATACCTCAATCCTGGATCAATATTAAAAAAAAGCAACCAGAAACTGGATCAAATCTAACCAAATTACTGTCAACAATTGAACAACTCCAATTTGCTCTTTAAGAAAAAAAATTACTAATATAAACATTCCCATAAAGAAACATCACAAGATCCTATTGGTATTGGAAACTCTTTGATAACACTTTGTATATTATACAGTATCAAAACATATTTTTGACCTAATTGATCTACCGAAACCATCCTTTGATATCTTTGAAAAACAGAAAACAACTACAACAGCAAACCCATAAGAAACATTCACAACAATAACAGATATTTAAATGTTCGAAGCAGAGCCAACTTTAGCACAGATAACTAATAAGCACATACTCTTCAACAGAAACTCTGCCATCTGCAGAAAATGTGAATATATCAAAACAACTAGAACTATACAAAAAAATTAACATAGCTACTCACATTTAATGACCCTTTAAAAGTTAAACTTGGGTTGAATATTGTATAGAAACAAATCTACATATAATTTCTCTTACTGAAACAAAGCTAAAAAACTCAGCAACAAGATCACTAACTAATCCATTCTACAAATATTTACTTCAAACTTCTTGCTATATAAGCCAAATCAACAAAAAACCAGTCTGGGAACAGCCCTAATGATATGCAACTAATTGCAACTATATATTCATAGAATCCATACTTTTTCTAAAAAGCAATCTGTATTGACTTTTATTTTCTGAATGATAACAAGTCCCGAATTATCTCAATCTATTTTTCATCAAACTATTCGTTTCTCCTAAAACAAACCCAGTCTTAGCTACTTAATTGGACCACTGAAAACAGAGCTAAAAACTGGCATCTCATAATTCTAAGAGACTTTAATGCTAACCAACTTCAAGATAAACAATTCCTATCTTCACCAACCTAAATGCAGCTAATCTGACCAGCCTTCTTACATTCTATAGCATCCAAGCACCAACCTGGCAGGCCCAACCACAGCTAGCCAAATAGATGACTTCTGGATTTCCTCAAACATACTCTTGGCTTTCGATATCCCTCAGCTAATTAATGCCCAAACATTTTAGAAAGTGATTACTATATTTTATATACAACATGGCACACAAATTTCTCACCACAAAAATGTCCAAGAAATAAAAAGAAAAAGCAGAAAATATACTCAAGAAAATGATATCAGAGAACTAGGATAAATTCAAAGAATCAATAAATAACCTCTTCAACTAACAACTCACTTTTTTTTTAAACATAGACAAAGACAGCACCAATAGAGCCTGGAATTCTTGGGCAGCAAAATTTAAGAAAGCAATGAACAAATACATCTCATATACTTTCACTGCTCCAAAACTATTCTACACTTTATCTCTAAAAGCAACCAAACTTCACTCAGCTCTGAAAAATATTAACAAGTGCCTAACTTGCCTCTCAAATAACTTGGCAATTAACTTGTCAAAGGCAAATCGATGTCTGTTTAAAGCAGCTACCTTAGCAGATATCGACATTCTACCAATAATACAAGAACAACTTACATCTTTTCTTATCTCACTATAAGCCAAATAAAGCAGCATAAACACATTATCTGGCAAGCACGCAATTATGAAAAAAAAACAGGAGCAAAGTGAATGAATCAAATTCTATATTAACAGCAGATATTTAGACTTTAAAGACAATACTAGTCATATGATAGATAGCATTTTACAAATAAGAGTTGAACTAATCAGTTTTGAGAAGATTGTTCTGCCAGATGAAGTAATCACAAATGAAGACAAAATTAAAGAGGCAGTGCACTCATACTTCAAATCATGGACCAAAAGCAACCCCCCTAATGACATCCTTTGGAAAAAATAGAAATCAACCTACCTTCCACTAAACAATATACAGAAAAATATTTATGACAACCTTCTCATCTCTATTACTATAACTAAACTTGAACAAACTATAAAACTGGCATCTAAAGTGAAAGCAACAAGCCCGCTTGAGATTTCAAATAAGGTTCTCTAACACCTACCTTTAGTAGCTCTATCCTCACTCCTAAATATTTTAAATAGTTGCCTAGCTCAAGAAATAATCCCAGACCAGTGGCTAATAGCTAACATTTGGCCAATAACAAAAAAACAATTTTACAATAATGAGCTCAACTCTATTCACCCTATTATATTAATTGATCACACTAGAAAGATCTTTACAAAGATTCTTACAAACTGCCTAACAAATATTCTAGTTTATAATCAAGTGTTCTTTCCCTATAACTATACAGCTTTTCCATTTTAGTTTACACTTTAACTAATCTTATAGCTTATACATATCTTAGAAGATGCAACTATGAATGAGAAAGAAATTTGGATCCTCTCACAGGATATATCAAAGGCTTTTGACTTTATTCACATACCCATTCTATACAAAGCTTTCGCAAGAATACATATTTTAGAGAAGGCTATAAATCTACTAGCATACCTACTTCAAAATCAGAAGAACAAAGTGATTACAAGCTTAGGCCTGACTGTACCTTACTTAGTAGAAGATGGCATAGACCAAGGAGAGACAATCTCCCTCTATTGTGAAAAATCTATTATAACCCACTAATAACAAAAATATACAAAGAGCATCAGAGAATCTATAGTGAAATAGCTTCGCTCTGGCTGAAAAAAATTCACACCTCAGTAATAGCATGCATGGACGACTCTCTATAAATTGCACTAGACAAAGAATCACTTACTAAAATCCTCAATACTGTCTCATTATTTTACAGATTTGCCAGCATAAAGGTCAATTCATAAAGTTTATCTTGGTGACAAATTCAACAGCTTGGGACAAAACTATAACCTTCGACAATAAACAACTAACCGCAATCACAAATGGAACACCTTTTAAATACTTAGAAGCATGGTTTTCAACAAATAAAAAGCCAACACTAGTACAAAAAAAAATTATAGCTGAGGCAGTAATTAATCTAAAGAAGCTACAATTCGCTCACATAACAGAAAAACAAGCAATCTATATAATTAATAGCATTATAACTCCTTGTCTTCTATACCAACTATATTCTTCTTTTCTTTCAGCTTCACAAACAAATACCCTCAACAAGGCTTGCATTCAACTAGTTAAAAACAAAGCAAAACTGGCCCAAGGAGTTTCTAATTTCTTTTTATTTAATCCTGATATTTACACATTAAACAACCTAGCCCAAGCCCAGCTTTTATCACTGGTACTGACACTTCAAAAAAATCTAAACCACTCTAGCTTTGACTTAACCTTCCTAAAGCTACAGCTGTAACAACTACAGGATGCTACAAATATCAACACCTCTATCCTTTTGCAACTCCCAGTCTTTCTAACTATACAAACCCATACACAAACCTATCAAATAATATTGGCTTTGCATACACTTAAATTACAAACATTACAAAACAGAGACAACTGGCCCCTCCCGAAAGAATTCACTAGTACTCCAATAAATCAAATCCTTCTAAACCACCCTAGGGCTTCATACCTCAAGGAGAAACTAAACAACTACAATGTTTTTAGTGTAGAATAATTCTTAAATACAACTAGTACTGAACTTTTAGAGTGGAATAATTTTTACCCCAATATCAAGAAGATATCTAGAGGCTGACATCTACGTTGGTTCTATATAATCCAGGATTTAATAGCAAGCTCTACAAATCCTTCATCAGTACACATATAGCCAAACTCTTACACTCTAATCAACTGGACTCACAACAAGAATGGCTAGATAATTACAAACAAACTAGTTATTGAAAGAATATACAACTCATTAAATGAAATACTTAAAACTCAACATTATATTTTATAACCGAATAATACAATAATTGCTTGCTAGGGCTGTAGCCTTAAAAATTATCACTACTGTGATAAATACTGCTACTTTAATGCAACAAAGCCTTTCTACAACTTACAAGTAGATTGCAGAAGAAAAATTCACATTGTTCTAAACAACTTTAAAAAAGTACTATTTCTCAATTCCATTCATATATCTTCACTTGGTAATACAAGAATACTATCGACTCTAACTAGACTCCTCTGCATCTTTACAAATCCTTCTATTCCACTCTGAGACACACTTATAAAAACTAATTTTAAGGCAAAACTTTGATACTTACTATGACAAGTACTTGTCAAACGATAGAAAACAATTAGTATATCATAGCAAAATGCTACCTTCAATACAGCCATATTTCATTTGGCTGCTATACAAATCTTTGGCCTTCACACACATATACACTACTTACTTTGTTAAACTTTGTGCTTACAACTACAAATTCACAAACCTCTATTAAGGTCATTACAAATAACCTCTCTTTCACCAACTTGATCAACCTTGCATATTCAGTTCCACCACACAACTATCCTATACTAGATAAACAGCAATATGCATATCTGCTTCTAATATTAAAAACTTTAATCTACGACTGAAAATTTATAGTCTCATTTGATAAGGATACCAAAATCCAAGAGACCATAAATACTATCTTCACACTGGACTCTGCACTATAGCAGTTCTTATACAACTGTTTTATTTCTTGACTTCTTGACAACCTCTGTATCTACTTACTAAAAAAAATACACTTAAACAAGTACACCAAACTTGCATGATTTAACCAACAATGAATTAAGAACAGGCATAATTCTCAAGAAAATACCAACTGGATACAGACACTACAATATATCACCTATGGTGAAAGACCACTAGCCTTAGGTACTGACCCATCTTTCTTAGCAATAAAAAATTTCAAGATCAAACTGCTCTCAGAAGAACTGCTCATCTATCTCCTACTCCATTGGAGAAATGCTACAAAGTATCCAGATCATCACTGCCCAAGATGTCTAAATAGTACCAAAGATATTGCACACCTTCTAACTTTTCCTCAGAACCACCTACATATTTCGACTCTAATTATACAAGTGGTACAAAAAACCTCACGAAAAATAGAAATACCATACTTCTACTTAGACACTTTTATCCAGGCTTTTACTAACCTCTATGACAACAAAAAAATGTCTGTTGGATTAATCACTAAAGAAACCTTAGCACTCTTCGAAAAGAACAAGGATAAACACAAATATACACCTCTTGTCCACCATAATATTATCACAGCAATATATAAAATATTATGGCTCAAATCCAGAACAATACAACATGATTCTACTTTTTCACCCACCTCCATTACAACCTCCGGTAATGAACAGAACCGAACTACTTACATCTACATTCTTACACAATAAGATTCAACAATATATAACTTACAGATAGTCTTTCCTTAGCTTCTTTATCAAAGACTAGAGATCTAACAACCATTCTAGCAAAAAAATAGTCAAGAGTAAAGTAGCTCTTATCCTATCTCACGTAGTATAGTTTTCTTTTCATGTATCTTATATAAGTATATTTAAACTATTAAATAAAAGAGATAGAGGATAGATCTCTCTTTAAAAAAAAAAAAAAAAAAAAAAAAAAAAAAAAAAAAAAAAAAAAAAAAAAAAAAAAAAAATAAAAAAAAAAAAAAAAAAAAAAAAAAAAAAAAAAAAAAAAAAAAAAAAAAAAAAAAAAAAAAAAAAAAAAAAAAAAACTCTATTTTAACTAAAAATCAGAAACTAATATAAGTCTGAAGTATAAAATGAAATAATTGGTTTTTTTTTTTTTTTTTTTTTTTATTTATTTTAAATTTGCTATATATATGATAAGATTAGTTACAGATTTGTATCAAGATGATATTAATTTGAACTATCTATTGTATCTTGTATAACCACCTAAGTATAGCAAAACACTTCTTAATTTTCTATTTATAAACAAATTTAAGACTAGCTACTATTAGTTATAGAGAGGGAAAGAGGAAGCCTAATGAAATAATTGTTTTTATAATTTGATTAATTTAATTTTTATTAATTTTAATATATTTAAAATTTTATAAACAGGATGTGGTAACTTAGTGTAGTGGTAAAGTTGGCGCACCCCCAAGTGGCAACGATCAGAGTTCGAATCCCACTGACATGAAAAATTTGAATTCCAGAATGTGTTATAGCAGACTATAAGTGTAAATGTACAGATTGACATCTGTAATTTGATTATACCAGCTTATACTAGAAGGCTGTAGAACAATAGTGTAATATATGAGTTATATGAAACCTAAGTGAAGCGGCTGTGTAAATTCAGAGTTGGTGCACATGGGAGCTCACTTGGCAAGACCTGAGTAGAGAGGTAGCACAGATCTTCGATGGTACTACATAAAGGATTATCAACTAGGAAACCGGAGAACTAAACTGGACCAAAGTGTTTGGCAAGGCACTTCACCAACCAGGCCACTGAAGAGTAACCGGAGAAAAAGGACCCAACCATGAGAACTAGGGGCAGATCAAGCCCTTCCAGGCCATCTGAATTGGAAGTTTGGGGTGATGGGTGTACGGCGGATAGTCTGTATAGTGGGTGCTGGGGTCTGGACGAACTCTATAAGGCCATAGTAGATAATAGTAGGGCTTCAGCTTGCAAGTACTTGATCTTGGCCTAGGTGTAAGTTACTGAAGTAGACTAGATAATATGATATAGTGGGACCAAACTGCTCTAGCAGGTGATGCACTCAAGGATGAATCAGTTAACTATGCCAGTAGTCCTATAGGTGGCATGCGATGATCTTGGAACATAGATTGACTTATATATCACATGTTCTGGATAAGATTAGATGGATTGGTAGAGAAACTTAGATTAGAGGGTTTAATTGGGTAACTCAAATAATAGTAGGTTATAGGTACAGCATCTAATGTAGAATCTAGCAATAGGTAGATACTTAATTAGGCACTCAAAAGGCACAGGTATGGCTAGAATGTATTCTCGTCAGAATGTACTTGTCTGGGGCTCTTTGAAAAGGGCATTACATGATCCTAGAAAGTTTAATAAAAGCGGAAAGCCAAAGAGGCTAACCTTGACTACAAAAAAAAATTTTATAAACTATTTATTATTAATATTTTTCTTAAATATTTATAGTGAGACCATGTTTCTATCTTTATTGAAATTTAATTTAATTCTCTTACAATAAAAAGAATATATTAAACTATAATTAATGTAATGTTTATTATTTATAAAGATAGTCTAAAACCAGATATATATATATAAATGCTAATATATTTATAAGGCTTTAAATGACCTCTATTTATGATGCTACAATGACAATTATTTATCAATAATGATTAAATAACTAATATTGATATAACTCTAGTTAAGTATTATACTTTAGAAACATATTCAATCAAAAAATTTAGTAGGGTTATAAATTCAAAAAACTGTTAAATATTTAGATATTAGCAAATCTTCAATAAGTAATATTTTTAATCAATAAAAGGTTTTAAAGTTAACTTGCAAAAATCTAGATGATATATTATTTACAAATAAATGATATATCAACTTTATTTCATTTTTCAATAAATTTGAAATGATGATTTTTGTTATTGAAAATCTATATATTTTGTTAATTTCATTTTCTAATTCTAAAATTTTGAAATACAATTAAGCTTTTCAAACTTTCATTTAATTTCAAAGTGCAGTACTCATTTGTTAACTTTGAAACTCCCTAATTTCAAAAATATTTCAGATATTTTAAAGAAATGAAGACTTCTGCTACTTGTAAGAAATTATGTCTATTAAACCTTAAATGATATAAAATATCTTTAGATTTTAATAGAAGATAAGCTTAACTAATATTTATATGAGTTATAATTAAAAAAAGAAAATCACTAACTCTTCTCGACGATCACTTGTACCAAATTTTTCTTAAAAACAATTGCTATTTTCTCAAAATTTTATTAAGTAAACCATTTCTGG
>CAJVPZ010003000.1:0-11578 GCA_910592135.1 Racocetra fulgida | reverse complement strand
AATAATGGCCCGAATTAAGCTTAATTTAGGCCAAAATTTGTAATTTCACCCCTGCGCGTTATTTCGCGACAATACGGCAATCCAAATTTATAGTTAATTAGATAAACTATATAGATACAGTCAAAGCTCATATATAATGAACTCCACAAGCAGATTAAATATCTTTGACATATAGAAATCTTCAAATATCAGAAGACAATTTATATGTTCAAACACATATTTGTTATGTAAAAAATTTTCTCTATACTCAAATATTAGAGAGATATTTGTTATCTTGAGCTTTTGCCTTATATTTAAATATACTTGGGCACGTCTAGCATGCCTCAAGTATTATTTTATGCCCAAATCGGGCATGACTAAATTAGCTTATGCCCCTACTCCCATAAAAATAAGATTTTTTTCGAAGTTGTGGCAGTTAACGAAATAAAATGGAATTTTTGGAGGAAAAGATGCGTTGAATACGAGTTTTGATTGGTTAATTATCGCGGTCTCAAAGGTAAAACAGAATAAAATGGAAATAATTAATGTTATCGTGATAAATATTTGCTATCCGCTATTTTACAGTGAAAGCCACCTATTATAAATGTTTATGTGACGTATTATATGTTATTTTACATATTTGTACTTTGGGATGGTCGCGACTCTGAGACTACTCTGTCTCGATTCGTTCACACTTTTGAGTGGTCAAATAGACACAAGACTTGAATTTTATTAATAGTTCCTAGGAATTCTCTCAATTTAACTCACTCGGAGCCCAAGTCAACTCGCTCAAAGTTTGTCTATCCTTATTGTATTGAATATACTATGAACACCTCAGGAATTCTGTGCAACCAATTAAAGTTCAAGATGAGGTGTAACGTGAAATTTAAGAAAAATCAAAGCTTTTCCCGTAAACTTTTGGGTGAAATAATACCCACCTGCGCGTTATATGCTCATGTGCATAAAACCGGATGATTGACGAGTATAAAATAAAATCAAATAGTAAGTATCCATGTAATATGGCCAAGTAAAGATAATGACTTCATCCAAAAGTTACACTTTTCAAGATTGAGCTTTAATCCAGCATCTTTTATTCGTTAAAATACAATTCTGAATATAAATAAATGTCTTAACGCCAATAAATAGTAAAAATTCCCTAACTTGAATAACTTTAAATACTTAGACTAATAAATGTTGAAACCCTCTGATACGTCTACCGGGGTAGCCGTTACCGCAATAACTAATTATACCGGGATGCGTTAATTGGAACACCCATGGACGCTAATTTGAGATTATATATGCTATTTTTGAAGTGCCTGATTTTTAAAATAACGTTCTCAAGAGTTATTTCGCGCTATATAATTTTAACTTTAGATTTAATTATTAAAACTTACCGTTACGCGTTACGCGTTATTTATTTATTTTCTTGATTTTCACGTTACACAGATCTTGGGATCATATTAGCCGCAGCGCAGAATTTTTGGAGGTGTAGATTAAGAAAAGATGAATGAACGTAAAATACGAGCAAGGTCAAGTTGAATTATTGATATAGTTGGTTGGCTTAGCAAGCTAACAAAATCCATGTGGCTAAATAGCGATAGCGATAGGTATATTTTATAATTCAGATTTTAAATACAGCAATCTAACTTCGATACCATGCCAGAATTCATTCAAAAGCTAAAACAAGAACACTTAAATTTATTTAGCCTGTGCTAAAAAGAGTATAAATTAATTAGGATATTATCAGTTCATTTTGCTTTATTCATTGATCAGCTTTAGAATAAATACGAACTGGGTCCACTAAGTAAATTTTGGCGGTTTTATAGCTATTCTCAGATCCGGGTTTGGGTCAAAATCCTGACAAGCGAGATCCCGACAAAAAAAATCCCGACAGCCAAAAATCCGACAGTTAAAAATCCTGACTATTAAAAATTCTGATAAAAAATATCATAAACCATAGCTAGCCCTTATCTTAAGTGACCTAACCCTAAAGTTAATTAAATCATAAGAGCCTACTTCGCTTTACACATACCCCATATTTGGGATTTTCTATATGAAAATTCTGACTGTTAGGATTCTTAATTGTCGGGATTTTTGACTGTCTGGATTTTTTTGTCGGGATTATGACCTGTCGGGATTGTGCTTGTCGGGATTTTGACCGGTACCCTCTCATATCCTGGGATAAATTAAAATTTTGCTCGTTTGATCAATGTCGATTATAAGACCGCAAAAAATATTACAGTATTGGATAATTCTTATATTACACAAGCATGTATATCTTGACGCATACCGACATTACGGCATTTATAAAATACCCCAAATTTTGACTACTAATATGTATCTCCAGGTGAGAGTGTATCATTATGTAGAAATTTCTATGTCTATCAAAGTATCAAAATTGGCTAGATAATGGTGAAAGATTACGGTAACTAAAAGTTTTAAATTTGGTGACCAAATACTTGGATTTGGTGACCGAATTTTAATTAATTTGATAAATGCGCGGTAATAATATTCAGTCTAGATGCATAGAATATTTTTCCACGGATCAAATGCATTTAGACCGTAACTGTATGATACTAATGGAAAATCAAAATTCGGGCTTTCAAGTTTATTATTTATTATTTATCAAATTTGGTCCTGATGGCGACATATATGACACGTAATTACAGCTATTCCCATAAATTCTTCGGCCGAATTCGATAAGTTTTTGAATTTGGTGTTATCGGCATTACTGTAATGCCGAAAATCCAATGTCGATAGCATTCGGCCGAAACAATTTTTATCAGTTGTCCCAGAAGTTATGAGAACAGCTGTAAATTTACTGACGTATCATATCTGATCGGGCCGAGCCTAGTAAATAATAAACTTGAAAATTGAAATTTGGTTTCCTCTTGGCATCACCGATTTACAAAGTAAACAAGATAAGTCAAAGGAAAGATTTTGAACGAGTTTTTTTTTAATGAGAAAAGAAATATGATATCGAAATTGTTTATTCAAATCACTTTACATAATAATTAGTTATTGCTATTTGTTAGAGGAAATCAGGTTTGAAACTCTTAGTACAGAAGAAACCTCTATCAAAAATTTATAGTTATTGTCAATCACATAGCAAATAAATAATTATACGAGACAAAGTTTAGAATCTATTCAAACTCATTTCACCCGAACCATAGGGAAAAAATAGGAGAAAACCTGTATCAAGGCCCGTAATTTAAGGCATATTTATTAAAACCTGCACTTAGATAAAGCACATTTAGGGGTCGACTGTATAAACCCGAAGCGGCACTTGTTATCAGACTTTCATGCGGAGATAATACATATCGATATGTCGTGCCTGGATACATGCCTGGATACATGCCTGGAGTTGTAACTTCAGGCACCTGAATCCGGTGTAATTGTTACATCTTTTTATTATGTTATTTATCGCATTGAACAATAAACAATATAATAAAAAGGTGTGACAATTAGCAAATGAACAAGCCGTTTAACAACTCTGTCTGAATCCCTTAAATTAGATCTTCTTGCATGCATTAAGTAGTAATTTCAGGAAAGTATTTACTACTTCAGGTGCCTGAAGTTGCAATATCAGACCAGAACATCTAAATTTAGGAAAATTCCAAAATTCCTGAATCGGCTAACCTTCCGATGAATTTCGGCCCGCAAACTATATATAAATACCTATTGAAGCAATACATATACGCAAGTAAAATAATGCTTAGATCGAAGAACACTATTAAAAATGAAATAATTTCTAAGAAAAAAATAAGCACAGGACTTTACTGAATAGTACACTAGGAGAAATGCATAAAGATAACAAATATGAAACTCTGAACGAACTCAATGGATAGTAGTTTATTGAGCTTCATTCATGTAGTTAAGACTACAAATAGCCACGTACGTACGTACGTACGCATGTATATAAATAACTTGGTTTGTATAAAGGAGAGTCCGGGAGTTAGACCTTGACCTTTATAACTTACTCTTTAATATTAGTAAATGATGCTTATTTTTGTTAACCCCGATCATCATTTACATAATACTCCTTTATGACATGTTGACTTGCTAATAGTTTCATCCACACGTACGTACGTACATACATCCTTCTCACGTTTATTATCAAAAAAATAAACATGGCGCATGCGTTACTTTTCCGACAATGCTAACATCGACCAAGATATATATGCATATAAACATGTATTTAGAGGTAATGAATACTCAATAAGCATATAAAATCAACTTAATGCCAAGTGTTCTGAACCCATTTTGTATCAGTATTAGAGTTTTTATTGTCTGGACGAAATCGATTCTATCACATCAAAATTCCGAAATCCCAAATCCCAAATCCCGACATCCTATAATCCCGACAGCCAAATCCCGACATCATATAATCCCGACAAGGACCAAATTCCGACAGTCATAACACGATAGAGATCGGATTCCGAGACATGAACTGTCAGAAATGTTGTTTCAGGATTATGAACTATCGGATCCGGGATTTGTCTTTGTCGGGTTATGCGTGTCGTCGGGAGATTATAGACTGTCGGAGTTTTGTATGGCGGGAGATTATAGGCTGTAGGGATTTGTGATAGAACAGACAAAACTATTGATCCCATATAAAAAGCAGTCCATTAACATTCTTAGTCAGTATTTACTAGTGCTTCTGTCTTTAGAGGAGAGTCGTAATGTATAATCCTAGGAAACTTCTCATTATTGTTGATTTGAGTCAATTGACCGGGTCGCAAATAATCGCTGGTGTTTTTCTTCTAATTAAGCCGATTATCTTAGACATTCAGTTAAGTCAGAGTAGTATTTCGCAAATAGTAGCGGCCATTGATTTTCTATTTTAGAATCAAAGCTAATAGTACTTATTGTGGCAACTTATGCTGAAATTTGAGTTCTTATTTAATTACTAAAATCCACATATACTCTTTTTATTAACTTAAATATGAAAAGAAGGCCACAAAAGAAGTCCAAAAATTTTTATAATTTCATAATAAAATAGTCAAAATTTTAAAGCCGATTTCAGCATACTTATTGAGGATCGACATAAAGGCCATTTCTAGCTTTAAACGTTAATATGTATTCACTACGCAAAAGAATCTCTCCCCAAAAAACGAAAAGGTCAGAAGACAAAATATGGTATATGATATCATTATACAGAGAAACCTCCCTAAATACACACTGGCATTTAGAGAACAATAAGAAAAATTGCATTTAAGGAGGTTTAGATATTTGGGCCAGGTTTAAAGGTGCATTCATGGAGGTAGTGCATTTATGGAGGGTGCATTCATGGAGGTAGTGCATTTATGGAGGATGCATTCAGGGAGGTTTCTCTGTATGTACTTACAATTACTCAAGTGAAAGTTTCTGAAGAATAGCTACGTAGTACGTACAAAACAGAAAAGGCAGTCTGAGCACGTGATTGATATGGATAAAGCAGTTGAAAGCATGCTTCCATTTCAAAAACGAATGCAAACATTTTAGGTTAATTTAATCGTACGTACGTATGTACGTACATGGGGGAAATCGTAACAGATAAACAAACAAAATTAATTACTGAATTATTAAATTATTCGTTATTATACTGCACATCACGTGATCATATTTCTTGGAAATAAAGATCCGAGAGCATCATATTTTTGTTGTTAACACACGCAATCACGCGAAATTACATTAAATTTTTATTGATATGTTATTTATGACAATCTTAGACTATTGATAAAAATTAGGAGTAGCTATAAAGACACATATAGCAACTTTTTCGAGCTTATCTTTATTAGTTTTATTATGATTATTATTAATTTTACATTGCGTAATCATGCCATTATTGTCATGGTCAATGATATAAAACGTGATCAAGACCTTTTTTTATGTATGCTAAACAAGTTTTTCTAAGTAGTTATTTAAAATATTCCAGAACCAATTATCGATTTTCAAATCTGTAACAATAATAAAAAATATTGTGACAAAGAAGCATCTTTAAACGCGTGAAAAAAAACAGACCTGCAGTCGATGCCTTGTGTCCCAAATTTTACGCCGCATGGGGACCGCGAGATCAAAAAATCAATGTAGAAGACTCGGTGAATCAACTATGCAATATATATGTGACAAGTTTTACTTCACTTATTTATAATGGTGATATTATTGTTATCATAATCGTTATCATAATCTTTATCATAATCTTTATCATAGCTTTATCATAATCTTTATTGTTTAAGATAAGCTGAAAGGACTTTTTTTGTCCCCTTGCCGTCCTACCATCCTGTGATATAACATTAATATGACCATAAATGGTTGGATAGTTTAGTCTACTATTGATAATTAATTTAAACAAGGCGTTTAAAAGTGACGCGTGTTATATATTTGTGTGATCTTTACTATTAAATTTTGTTATACGTTTTAATACAGTATTTCATGATTGATACTAAGTAACTTCAAGTAACACATTCCGTTTTTACATGAGGATTCTAAGGATTTCTTGGCAACCTTTTATAAGAAAGGCATTTTATGCGTATAAATACATATCCTAATTAGTTGATTAAATTTTTACATGCTTAACATACTGCAGCTTATTCACTATAAATAAAGTTCGTCCACAATCGGAGTTCGGAGATGTCTTCTTGGAATTAAATTTCTGTGTACTCTTACCCATTTTAATACCAAGTATTTATTCATTGTATTTATTGTGCAAAATATTTTTAAGATACTTTTATGATCATATACGAACATTCGAGCCAATGAAAATTTGTGTAATCGGCCGGTAGATCCGAAAATCTTATTTGTTCTTATAAAGGAATTGATATGCTTTAATCATTTTGGTGTAACAATGCTTTTATCTTGTATCAAACTTTTATAAAATAATCATCAAATGAAACTTGAAAGTCTTATCTATAAAGTTTTTTATTTGCCAGTACTTATATTTGATATACATTAAATTTTAAATAACGAGATACTGAGGTACCCGAAAAATTATCGTTATAGGTTTGAGTTAATATATTGCGAATAAACGAAAAATACCTATAATTAGTTACTATTTAATCTGGTAGCTCATGATTTTTTAATTGTATACAGGTGTATCTATAGATTATATATATATCGATATATGTATGTGAAAATTGTAATAATTATCATAACTATATAGACTGTTATAATAAGGCGCATTTTAATAAATTTATTCGTTATATGCTAAACTAAGGCATATATTTAATTATTTGGTTTTTATATAACCAAACTCACCAATGCATCACTCCTTGCTCAATTATCACGCATATATGCCCTTATAAATTGCATTATAAATGCACGCCCTTTCTAAATGAACACAGACGTTTGACTGTAACTTGGTACCCCTTGCAATACATATATCAATATACATTTTTTAAATGCGTATTTAAAATTGAACGAATACGTAGAACAAATGGGTCAGATATCTTTATGTTTTGATCTTGACTTGTAATACCATAATACAATATTGTATATGTTAAAATTTATTGAATTCTCAGACTGTCAGAGTCTTAATTTCAGTTATTGTAACGTATAATTTTAAACCCTTGTGGATAGCTATTTTTTATGTGTAATATATATATATATATATATATATATTTATGAGAGATCAAATGTTTTGGTTTACTGTCTTGCATGCAGAACACAGCGAAAGTGTCTCGGCATAATAAGATTGATCACGTGAATACTGTGGCACGATCATCGGTTAAGTTAAATTCTTGGTGCGTTACACCGTATAACTATATATATATTTCCTATTAAAAATTCTACGTAGAAAAAATCAATGCATTAATTCGATATTTAGCATTCGTTAAACCTCTAATTAATAATAAAATGTAATTCGCCAATCCATTACCAATCAAAACGAATACCTATCCGTCATGCTGCCTGATTTGTTCTCGACTGTTCAGGACAGCTAAATCCGACGAACCTGTAAAATTGTCTAGGTTGTAAAAATGCTGAAAACTCTACTGCATTTACATCCTGAATATTGGCAATTATGTTTTCGTAGTCTGTTCATCGATTTCTGTAAGCCGCAATACTGTGTTCAATAACTAGAAAATCCCTCGAAATTTAATTATCACATTATATAACTTGAAAACTGTGATAAATAAGATATAGTTATTAGGCGTGTGATGAACAATAAGTTATAGTTATTATTCGTTAGATGCTATTCAGCCGCGATAGCGGCTGAATAGCATCTAACAAATCTTTTCTGAATAGTAAAGTTATTGGTCACTTACACGCCTAGACGCCTAGTTGGGGTGTCCAATGTACTATGTAAATCAAAATCTATATGAAAATCGATTAGTAGAAATTTTCGTGTAATATTCATAATAAATAAAATACTGCGGCAACAACATAATTTCGATAAAATCCAAGTCTTTTTATTATTTTTCAAGTTACAGAAAAAAGCTCCCCATTTCATTAAAATATGCTATTCACTATGCTTTCATATGAAATGTCTAAATAGATTTATAGAATGTCGAGAAGATATATGGCAATTTTCTATAAAAAATTGCAAATTTCAAATTGTATCTCCTCGATATTATACATATTAAACTATTTAGAAATTTTGCGTGAAAGCATAATGGATAGCATATTTCAATGAAATGAAGAGCTTTTTTTCATAATCCGAAAAATAATGAATTTACATTCACGTCAAAATAATAAAAATACTGCGGTAAAAGTATAATTTGATAATTTTTCGGGTTATGAAAAAAAGCTATCCATTTCATTAAAATATGTTATCCACTATGCTTTCACGCAAAATTTCTAAATAGTTTATTATGTAGAATATCGAGATACAATTTGAAATTTGAATTTTTTTTATAGAAAATTGCCATATATCTTCTCGGCATTCTATATATTAATCTATTTAGAAATTTTATATGAAAGCATAGTGAATAGCATATTTTAATGAAATGGTGAGCTTTTTTCCATAACCTGAAAAATAATAAAAAGATTTGGATTTATCGAAATTATGCTGTTGCTGCTGTATTTTATTGTGAATGTTACATAAAAATTTTTACTACGTAATTGATTTTTATATAGGACTGATTTACATAGTACATTAGACATCTAATACCGATACGTATTAATTAAAAATTTATTAATTATATATTTTTCACGGCTGATGTTGAATATCACGTGAAAATTCGGGTCAGAAATTGCAGATCGCATGTCGATTAGGTTATACAGAAAAATCGCTCAAGGAAAACCTTTTGTTAATGCACAAAGTGTTGTTTCTTATGAAGGTTTTTGAGAAATTAGCGATTTTTGACAAAGAGATTTTTGTTTTGAATTTTATAATCAATATGCGATTTGCAATTTCAGGCCCAAATTTTCATGTGATATTTAGCATTAGCCATAACATATTTTATTAACTTATTATATAAGCAGAGTTCTGCAATTCAATTTTATTTGATTTGATTTGATTAAATATTTAATTTAAATCAAATTTATTAAAAATCATAAGATTTTGTAAAATTTTATTAATAAAATTCTATAAAATCTTATAATTCTTAAAATTTTACTAATTAATTCTAACTTTATGCACTAACTAAATTTGTTCAGCATCTAAAAATACATTAAACAGATAGTATTATTTTTATTTTAATAGGCAAATTGTGAGTCACCTAAACAAATATTTTTTTTTTATATGGTGTCTGAAGCCTATACCCAACAATCACATGACCAGAAAAACATAGTAACTTTAAAATGCATCACCTTTTTATAGAAGCAATATTTCAAAAAATTGACTGGTAACTTTGTAAAGCTCACTATAATGAACAAAGTTACCGGTCAGATTTTTAAAATATTGCTTTTATAAAAAGTTGATGCATTTTAAAGTCACTATGTTTTGTCAAAATTGAAACAGAATGAAGCATCTGATTGGCTAGTGCAAATCAACAAAAAGTTCATTTTTTTTTGCGTATAATTGCCAAAATGATCTAAGAACATTACAAATATAAAAAACAATCAATAATTTACTATACAATAAGCATGCAATATTAACTTAAAGGTTGTAAGCTAATGCAATAATATATGATAGAGTAGCAAATATTGAAGTTGACACAGGTTATTTACTCTTATAATTTTTACTGACAAATAAATGTTTTAATTTGAAAAAAATACAATGAATTACTTTATACAAATAATATTCGTTTATTAGATTATTACTGTTGTGATAAGAAAGTTATATTTTTCTTAATAAATTAGATTCCATGTAATTCGAAATAATGAATTCTCAATTTTTAGTAGAACATGAAATGTATAAATCAATATTTGAGATCATAATTTGTGCTTGTTATTTTACATATTTTAGAACAAAAATAGTGTTAACCTACATAATAAAATGATGCAAAAAATAAATTAAAGAAAAAAATACAAAAGTATTCTTAAATGGCTTATTTGCTAGCCAATGTGATTAATTGAAGTGATTTATCTAAGTGATTTATTACAATTAATTGAAGCATTCATATAATGATTGTTGCGGATCATAATGAAATTAGATTAAAATGAAATATGTTTCTATTTAACTTTCTAAAGCCTACTTATACTTGTTTAATATAAGCTCTACTATAAAATTAACCTTTAACCTTAACCCCTAATCTTAAAAAATGCGCCCAAAAAAATTATTTTTCAATAGCTTAATTTTTTTTATACTTATATATTTCATTTTATTCTGTCACAATGATTTGTCGAAAATTCCAAAATTGTTATAAGAAATGCGAATTTTAAGTTTTGCCAATTTGAGTAATTAAAAAAAACTTTTAAATGATGTACTTAAAAATATTATCCATACCATTTCATAATAAATTTATTTCCTTCAAATTTGTTGTTTTATATATCATATGTTATGAGACAAACTAAAATTAATTCAAAATCCATTTAGATTAAAACTTCTAATCTTCCACTTATAATATGCACATGAATCTAAAGAGTGATCACTTGAATTGAGTATTTTATAATTAGATATTACATAAAACCTCAAGTTGTGTTCTTATAATATTATATATATATCACACTATGTGATGAATTTATTTTGTTCATTATTTTTTCTCACTTATTTTGATTATATCGTGTTAATTCACTATGCCTCATATATCGAAAAGACAAAAACAAATAAATAATTTATCTAGAAAACAAGGTTACTTCATATCTCAAGAGAAAACACAAGAAGCCACTGAAATACAAAATGAATCCATATTAGAATAGATAATGAAGATAAAGTTGTCAGCCTACAGGTGAAAAAAGTATATTCCAAAAATTCAAAAACTACAATTTGGAGACGAAATAAGAAAAAACAAGAAAAAGATAAAGAAAAAAACAGAAATGACAATAGGTTATTTGCAATTGAAACATCAAGCAACATGTTACTTAATAATTCATTATTGAGTAACATGATACTCAATGATGAACTATTAAGGGTAGGGTGTCCCTAGATCATTTTTAATAGTAATCATGTGGTATTCATATGAAATCATGTGATTGACTAATCAGAATCGTAAAAACAACAAATTTGACCAATCAGAATAGGTAATTTTTGTGCAACCTAAATAAATTTGGGGTCTTCTAAGTATTTTTATCAATATAC
>CAJVPZ010002999.1:0-11578 GCA_910592135.1 Racocetra fulgida | reverse complement strand
AAAGTTTAGAATGTTTTGCAAAATGTCCAGTAGTAAAGCTAAAATTGTTAATTTCAGGAAGTTGAATATAATTATAGTGTGTTTGTTTATGAACATGTCAGTAACAAGATCTTCAAGAATAGTAAACCAGAGTGGTTGTTTGCCTTTAGAGACTTTGTGAATTCTTGGTGAAATGTGTTTTCAGCTTAAAAGGCATGAGTTGTCATATAAAATAAGCTGTTCTAAAGTAAGAATATGATGATGACAAAGTTGTTTTTTAAAAACTAAATATTTGAAGTGTGTTGATAATAAAGATTCTAAAGTAATAGAGTTAGTAGTAATAGTAAATAGAATATTATAAAGGGGATTTAAAATAATTGATAAACCAAGATGTTGAAAAAGTTGTATAATTTTAAAAGTTGTAGTTAATTTATTTGGTCCATTAATTCTAGGATTTGAATGTACCAAAATATTTGTAGAAGACCAAAGGTTGTTTTGGAGCTGTTATAAATAAATACGAGTGCAGTTACCAAGAAGTTCCTAGTTGTTGAGATTTTTAATGTAGTTAGAAATATAGTGTTATAACTGAATATCCCAAATATTGCGAATATTATAAAGTTGAGGATGAAGAAGAGTTGTTGTTGGAATAGTTCTGCTAAGTTTAGCCTTCTTCTTAACAAGCTAATATGGTGAGTAAGAATTTTCTTGCAGGTGCTTTGACTAAGAACAAGGTTATGAAGTCAATATTTGATTGTTAGAATAATAACAGTATTTATAATATAACCTGTATATGTATCAGTAATATGTTTAGAATATGCAATTTGTATATAATGAAGAGATTCATTAATAATAAGTTTGGTCTGTTTAGAGTACTTGTTATCAAGAGTAAACCAGCATCCAAGAAATTTAAAAGGTTTATTAGATGAGTGAAGCGAAAGAGTATAATTGTTGAAAGTAATAGGTTGGTAATTAGAAGGCTGGTTATTTGTAGTAAGTATAGATTTGGATGGCTTTATTTGAATGTTAGCCATTTTGTAAAATGACTGAGCAATAGACAGAATGTTTGAAAGTTTATTTTGTGAAGATGCAATTTAGAGTGTCATCCATATAAGCAAGAACAGAGCAATGAGCTTCAAGTTTTTCAAAAGTTTATTCTTTGAGGTTTGTATTTTTTCTTCGAGATTTGTGATCCAAGAGGTTTGGCCAGTGTAGCCAGTAAAGTGTGAATGAATATAAGAAATAAGAGGATCATAGTAGATCCTCCAAAGAAGAGGAGTAATAGTTTCCTCTTGGTCTATACCATTATGTACTAGATATGAGAGAGGGAGTAAGACCAAGATTGGTAATAACTTGGTTGTGTCTATCTGAAAATAAATTAGTAATTGCATTAATAATTGTAGTTAACAAGAAAAAATGAGTTAAAGATTTTTGTAGAAGTGTAAGATTCACTGAATCATAGGCCTTGCTTATATCTTGAGACAATAGCCAAATGTCTTTGTGGTTGCAATTTGTATCTTCAATGAGATTATTGAGTATATGAATGGGAATAAAGATACTGTTGCCAGGTAGAGCAACATAATTAAAGAGAAATAAAATAGAGTGCTGTGAAAATGTTGTATTAAGTCTGTTGATGAGAATTTTTGTATAGATTTTGTAAGTGTGTTCTACAAGACTGATAGGTCTTGTAAGATTGAGATTGCTATCGAAGGTGTTGGGCTTAGGAATAGGGTAAATTCTACTATGTTTCTATTGTTTAGGTATTTGACCAGATGTAAGACAATGATTAAATAATGCAGTGAAAGCTTGTATACAAGTTGGGCTGGAGTGTTTGAGCATCTCATAGCTAATGTTTGTGGGGCTACAAGCTTTTCCATTAGATAAGTTTCTAATAGTGTTAAATACTTCTTCATCTGTTATAGGATTGGTAAGAGAACTATACCAATTAGGATTAATATATGTCTATAGCGTATATTGTTGGTGCTAAAAATTATGATAAAGAGTTTGGTCAATGGGTTTATATGAAGTCCAGTTTTCAAAATGCGTTTGAATATGTTTTTTAATCAGATGAGGTTCTGTAATAAGCTGATCAAACAGCTTAATATTAGAAAAATGGATAGGAGAATGATAGCGATTAAGAATACTATTAATTGCTTGTATAGGATGTGTAACAAGAGTACTGCATCTTTTTTCTGAAGCTTTTTGGATTTGTTGACGGAGAAGTAATGAGTTTTCTATATGATGTGCATAGTAGAGCTGTTTCCAAATATTTTGTGCATGCAAGATCCATTCATTTAAGTGTAAAGAATCTAGTGAAGAAATTAATTGAAGGTTGATTTTGTGTTTTAAGATTAATGAGTTGATTTGGTCATTAATAAAAACTGTATTATTTAAAGTTTTTCTCTTAACAATCTTAATTAAGTAACCAAGTTTTTTCAGTGATAGGTAAAGTGAAGTGCAGTATAGCATAAATTGGTGATTATAATTGTGCTTATAATTAATTTTGTTAGGAATAGTCTGAGTTGCAGTATATATAATTGAGTGTTTGATTTTATGCCATATAGTTTTAAGACTATCTAAGGTGTCAAAAGTAAGAGGAGTTCGGTTTGATTGAAGTTGAGCTGATAAAAGGTCTGAGAATTCAGTCCATTTCTCCATTGTCATTGCTTTATAGTTGAAGATTCTGTGACTGATATCAGTATACTGTCGTGAAGGTTTGCCGAATGCATTTGGAAAAGTCGAAGAGGTAGACAAGATAGCATGATCACTAAGAGTACTTGTTTTGCTGTTATTAAGATTATATGAAAATAAGGTAGATGAGCTTGGAATATTATTAGTAGAGTTATATAATAGTGAGAGGTAGAGATTCAAGTTCTTTATCAGAAGTTATAGGTGATGAAATTGGAGGTGTGTTTGTATATAATTTAAGAGGTATGTTGTATGTATCAATTGTTAATGATAAAATGTGATCTGGTAGTAATTTAGTCTCATGTGATAAATAAACATATGCTTCTGTTCTGTCTTTAGATAGTGAAATAGCAGCAAATTTTTTAAGATGTAATGCGTGAATACTGAGATGAAAGTAAAAGAATTGTAAAGTTTGGGGTCCTTTAAGAAGAGAAAGTTTGTGATGTGATAAGTATTTGTTATAGCATGCATCTAAATCATAGGAGGCTAAAGATGTTGAAGATGATTTGGACAAGTAGTCTTCTACAGAATCGCTCATCGTATTAAGCCTAGTTCTCATGGCCCCGAAGGGTGCCAAAGTCTGCTCTGTATATTGGGTCTGACTATCATAATTTTGGTTCTCTGCATAAATGGACTTATCTACCCGTCTACTTACATCATTCACTTTTAGAAATGGCTCATAATTTGTGGAGGCATTATTGTTCTAAAAGTGGTGGCTACATTCATGATATTTGCAGAAAAACATAGCAAAACGGACTATAAGATTGTGTAGAGATTAGAGAGTTTGAATTTGAAACTATATTTGAGTAGAGTTTCCTTTTTTGATAATGTTTGTTCAGATTTTTGTTGTTGTTCAGATATAGTATTGGTCATAATGGTATCTTCATCAGGTTGGGTTGGGGGCTAGTAGTTAGTTGAGAGGTTGAGTTTTGTTATTGAGAAGTTAAGTTCTGTTGTTGAGAGGAAGAGTCAAGTTTAGTAGCAATTTTTGAGGTGAAATGGCTTTTGGAGGTAGAGTAAAGAAGATATTAGGAGAAATTTTAGGTGTTTTGAAGTTAATTTTGAACTTGGTATGAAGAATTTTTTCAGCTTCAGGATAAAATCTTTTATTGTAAAGATCTTTAAGATAGGTGATAGAAAGTTTGTCGCCAGTTTTAAGAATATGAAAATATACCAGAACTCTGGCTAGAAAGTTAGTATTAACTGGTTTAGTTGTAATTTTGTCAATAGCTTGTTGGAGATAAAGATTGTCAATCTAATCATTATGTGCAGCAGCTTTTAAATATGCGTTGAGATAGCAATAGAAGTAATAACTTTGGTGTGGATAGTCTTTTTCACTATTATTAAGTTCTATAGATTTATCTTTAGTAGTAGCTGCAAGTTTTCAAAGGAAGGAAATAGGTGTAGGTTTATGGAATGTAGCTTTATAATCATCTCCTTTGTTGAATATTGTAAAGTTGAGAGTAGGATGAATAGTTAAAGGTTTTGAAATTGTAGCTGTTTTTCTTGAGCTGGAAAGTAAATAAAGAAATTGGTAAAGAAGGTACTAGCCAGATTTTTAACATTGTGCTCTTTATTATGTGATAAAGTAGTATACTTATCCACTTGACAAGTATAGATGTAGTATAAAGCAGCTTTGAAGCATAATTGCTTGCGTTTACAAAAAGAGTCAATTGATGAGATAGTAAATTGCGTAGAGAGTAATTTTTTACATATATAGGAAAGTTTAAGTGTAATTTGGTTTTATATGATTATAAGTTTTTTGTTTGCAATATTAGAAAATTGTCACTTATATGTTTCAAAAAATTTATCAAACCATGTATTAAGTACAGGTAGGTATTCTTTGAGAGATGGGATTTGGAAAGTTTCTAAGAAAGATTTTTTAGGAATGTTGAGACAACATTTATGTTAAATTTATGGTCATTCTGAATTTTGAAAAGAGGTTGATTAACACTATCCTCACTAATATAATAGTAAAGGTTAAAGCGTATTGGTCAAATTTCAAGATCTATATAAAATTTGTCAGAGTTAATAGTTTGGTACTTATTATGAAGGATGAGATAGAGTCGAGCAAGATTAAGTGCGACTTGTTTATGGTTGATGAGTGAATAAGGTGGAATAGAACTGTGTAAACAAAAATACTTGAGTAGTTAAGTTGTGTAAAGAGTGTAGTTGTGAATTGTTTAAGTAAAGAGGTAAAGGTTGAAAGAAGAAGATCAAATGGAATAGTTATAGATCTATCAATTGAAGAATTGTATTCATAAATGATATCAGTTAGAAATTTAGATTTTTTCCCTGGTATGACTTTGACAAAATATATATAGTTAAACTTAGAAGCGGGTTTGTCATCAGTGGCAGGTTTAATAACTTTTCCAGGGTATACATCAATAAGATGGGGCTTAAGAAAGTCAAAGATTTGATAAGCAATAGCTGTGTTAAATTTTGTATGTTTTTTCATTTCCTCTGTGACAGGAAATTCTTTAAACCAATCAAGATTATTAGTTGTATCTCTTTGTTTTTGTGAAGATTTGTTTTGGTTTTGATTTTGTTTTTTTGGTGTTGTTGTTGATGTTATTGAGTAGTTGATTTCTTAGAGGTAAGAGTTTTGTAAATTTAGATTTTATCTTTAGAAGATAGTGTTTTGAGTTTAATAAGAGAAGTGATAATTTGTTGTTTAGGATTTAGAGTAGTATTGAGATGGATTTTAAGAAAAGTAATAGCAATTTGGTGTTTAAATATAAGTAGAGAAGAAGGAGGACATGGTTTAAGCTTGATATTGATCAGTTTTGGAGCATATAGTCAATGAATTAAGAAGTTTTTAAAGATATATGATACTGAATAGTCTGATG
The DNA here is from genome assembly GCA_910592135.1 of Racocetra fulgida. Classification (NCBI taxonomy): domain Eukaryota; kingdom Fungi; phylum Glomeromycota; class Glomeromycetes; order Diversisporales; family Gigasporaceae; genus Racocetra; species Racocetra fulgida. The sequence goes on along the minus strand of CAJVPZ010002999.1, from coordinate 6,065 downwards.
CATGATTGCTTTTCTCAGTTGCAATACAGAGAAAGTTTTTAGTTTTATAAATAAAGCAGGTATAGTAATGTTGAGAATGTGTGATGATAGCAGTTGGAGTTGGATCAGTATGAAAGTTAAGAAAGAGAATTTGTGGATTTGGGGGATCTGATTCTTGTTGAAGTTTTTTAGAAATTGGAGAAGATGGGAGTTCATCTGTAATAAGGCTAAAATGTTTAGTAGAGATAGTAGCTACAGTTGTAGCAGGTAGTTGATCAAGTGTTGTTTAATAATTGATTTTGTAATATCGAAAAATAAAGCTAGTATGGTATTTGCCACAAAGACATATAGCAATAACAGATTGCTGAGGAACGACAAAATAGTGTTGTTGTTTTTTGAGTACTTCACATATAGTAGGTCATGCGTCAGATGGTAAAACACGAAGAGATTGAGATTTGTCTTCATGCATCCCAACACCAACTGCTATCATCACACATTCTCAACATTACTATACCTGCTTTATTTATAAAACTAAAAACTTTCTCTGTATTGCAACTGAGAAAAGCAATCATGCATCAGACTATTCAGTATCATATATCTTTAAAAACTTCTTAATTCATTGACTATATGCTCCAAAACTGATCAATATCAAGCTTAAACCATGTCCTCCTTCTTCTCTACTTATATTTAAACACCAAATTGCTATTACTTTTCTTAAAATCCATCTCAATACTACTCTAAATCCTAAACAACAAATTATCACTTCTCTTATTAAACTCAAAACACTATCTTCTAAAGATAAAATCTAAATTTACAAAACTCTTACCTCTAAGAAATCAACTACTCAATAACATCAACAACAACACCAAAAAAACAAAATCAAAACCAAAACAAATCTTCACAAAAACAAAGAGATACAACTAATAATCTTGATTGGTTTAAAGAATTTCCTGTCACAGAGGAAATGAAAAAACATACAAAATTTAACACAGCTATTGCTTATCAAATCTTTGACTTTCTTAAGCCCCATCTTATTGATGTATACCCTGGAAAAGTTATTAAACCTGCCACTGATGACAAACCCGCTTCTAAGTTTAACTATATATATTTTGTCAAAGTCATACCAGGGAAAAAATCTAAATTTCTAACTGATATCATTTATGAATACAATTCTTCAATTGATAGATCTATAACTATTCCATTTGATCTTCTTCTTTCAACCTTTACCTCTTTACTTAAACAATTCACAACTACACTCTTTACACAACTTAACTACTCAAGTATTTTTGTTTACACAGTTCTATTCCACCTTATTCACTCATCAACCATAAACAAGTCGCACTTAATCTTGCTCGACTCTATCTCATCCTTCATAATAAGTACCAAACTATTAACTCTGACAAATTTTATATAGATCTTGAAATTTGACCAATACGCTTTAACCTTTACTATTATATTAGTGAGGATAGTGTTAATCAACCTCTTTTCAAAATTCAGAATGACCATAAATTTAACATAAATGTTGTCTCAACATTCCTAAAAAATCTTTCTTAGAAACTTTCCAAATCCCATCTCTCAAAGAATACCTACCTGTACTTAATACATGGTTTGATAAATTTTTTGAAACATATAAGTGACAATTTTCTAATATTGCAAACAAAAAACTTATAATCATATAAAACCAAATTACACTTAAACTTTCCTATATATGTAAAAAATTACTCTCTACGCAATTTACTATCTCATCAATTGACTCTTTTTGTAAACGCAAGCAATTATGCTTCAAAGCTGCTTTATACTACATCTATACTTGTCAAGTGGATAAGTATACTACTTTATCACATAATAAAGAGCACAATGTTAAAAATCTGGCTAGTACCTTCTTTACCAATTTCTTTATTTACTTTCCAGCTCAAGAAAAACAGCTACAATTTCAAAACCTTTAACTATTCATCCTACTCTCAACTTTACAATATTCAACAAAGGAGATGATTATAAAGCTACATTCCATAAACCTACACCTATTTCCTTCCTTTGAAAACTTGCAGCTACTACTAAAGATAAATCTATAGAACTTAATAATAGTGAAAAAGACTATCCACACCAAAGTTATTACTTCTATTGCTATCTCAACGCATATTTAAAAGCTGCTGCACATAATGATTAGATTGACAATCTTTATCTCCAACAAGCTATTGACAAAATTACAACTAAACCAGTTAATACTAACTTTCTAGCCAGAGTTCTGGTATATTTTCATATTCTTAAAACTGGCGACAAACTTTCTATCACCTATCTTAAAGATCTTTACAATAAAAGATTTTATCCTGAAGCTGAAAAAATTCTTCATACCAAGTTCAAAATTAACTTCAAAACACCTAAAATTTCTCCTAATATCTTCTTTACTCTACCTCCAAAAGCCATTTCACCTCAAAAATTGCTACTAAACTTGACTCTTCCTCTCAACAACAGAACTTAACTTCTCAATAACAAAACTCAACCTCTCAACTAACTACTAGCCCCCAACCCAACCTGATGAAGATACCATTATGACCAATACTATATCTGAACAACAACAAAAATCTGAACAAACATTATCAAAAAAGGAAACTCTACTCAAATATAGTTTCAAATTCAAACTCTCTAATCTCTACACAATCTTATAGTCCGTTTTGCTATGTTTTTCTGCAAATATCATGAATGTAGCCACCACTTTTAGAACAATAATGCCTCCACAAATTATGAGCCATTTCTAAAAGTGAATGATGTAAGTAGACGGGTAGATAAGTCCATTTATGCAGAGAACCAAAATTATGATAGTCAGACCCAATATACAGAGCAGACTTTGGCACCCTTCGGGGCCATGAGAACTAGGCTTAATACGATGAGCGATTCTGTAGAAGACTACTTGTCCAAATCATCTTCAACATCTTTAGCCTCCTATGATTTAGATGCATGCTATAACAAATACTTATCACATCACAAACTTTCTCTTCTTAAAGGACCCCAAACTTTACAATTCTTTTACTTTCATCTCAGTATTCACGCATTACATCTTAAAAAATTTGCTGCTATTTCACTATCTAAAGACAGAACAGAAGCATATGTTTATTTATCACATGAGACTAAATTACTACCAGATCACATTTTATCATTAACAATTGATACATACAACATACCTCTTAAATTATATACAAACACACCTCCAATTTCATCACCTATAACTTCTGATAAAGAACTTGAATCTCTACCTCTCACTATTATATAACTCTACTAATAATATTCCAAGCTCATCTACCTTATTTTCATATAATCTTAATAACAGCAAAACAAGTACTCTTAGTGATCATGCTATCTTGTCTACCTCTTCGACTTTTCCAAATGCATTCGGCAAACCTTCACGACAGTATACTGATATCAGTCACAGAATCTTCAACTATAAAGCAATGACAATGGAGAAATGGACTGAATTCTCAGACCTTTTATCAGCTCAACTTCAATCAAACCGAACTCCTCTTACTTTTGACACCTTAGATAGTCTTAAAACTATATGGCATAAAATCAAACACTCAATTATATATACTGCAACTCAGACTATTCCTAACAAAATTAATTATAAGCACAATTATAATCACCAATTTATGCTATACTGCACTTCACTTTACCTATCACTGAAAAAACTTGGTTACTTAATTAAGATTGTTAAGAGAAAAACTTTAAATAATACAGTTTTTATTAATGACCAAATCAACTCATTAATCTTAAAACACAAAATCAACCTTCAATTAATTTCTTCACTAGATTCTTTACACTTAAATGAATGGATCTTGCATGCACAAAATATTTGGAAACAGCTCTACTATGCACATCATATAGAAAACTCATTACTTCTCCGTCAACAAATCCAAAAAGCTTCAGAAAAAAGATGCAGTACTCTTGTTACACATCCTATACAAGCAATTAATAGTATTCTTAATCGCTATCATTCTCCTATCCATTTTTCTAATATTAAGCTGTTTGATCAGCTTATTACAGAACCTCATCTGATTAAAAAACATATTCAAACGCATTTTGAAAACTGGACTTCATATAAACCCATTGACCAAACTCTTTATCATAATTTTTAGCACCAACAATATACGCTATAGACATATATTAATCCTAATTGGTATAGTTCTCTTACCAATCCTATAACAGATGAAGAAGTATTTAACACTATTAGAAACTTATCTAATGGAAAAGCTTGTAGCCCCACAAACATTAGCTATGAGATGCTCAAACACTCCAGCCCAACTTGTATACAAGCTTTCACTGCATTATTTAATCATTGTCTTACATCTGGTCAAATACCTAAACAATAGAAACATAGTAGAATTTACCCTATTCCTAAGCCCAACACCTTCGATAGCAATCTCAATCTTACAAGACCTATCAGTCTTGTAGAACACACTTACAAAATCTATACAAAAATTCTCATCAACAGACTTAATACAACATTTTCACAGCACTCTATTTTATTTCTCTTTAATTATGTTGCTCTACCTGGCAACAGTATCTTTATTCCCATTCATATACTCAATAATCTCATTGAAGATACAAATTGCAACCACAAAGACATTTGGCTATTGTCTCAAGATATAAGCAAGGCCTATGATTCAGTGAATCTTACACTTCTACAAAAATCTTTAACTCATTTTTTCTTGTTAACTACAATTATTAATGCAATTACTAATTTATTTTCAGATAGACACAACCAAGTTATTACCAATCTTGGTCTTACTCCCTCTCTCATATCTAGTACATAATGGTATAGACCAAGAGGAAACTATTACTCCTCTTCTTTGGAGGATCTACTATGATCCTCTTATTTCTTATATTCATTCACACTTTACTGGCTACACTGGCCAAACCTCTTGGATCACAAATCTCGAAGAAAAAATACAAACCTCAAAGAATAAACTTTTGAAAAACTTGAAGCTCATTGCTCTGTTCTTGCTTATATGGATGACACTCTAAATTGCATCTTCACAAAATAAACTTTCAAACATTCTGTCTATTGCTCAGTCATTTTACAAAATGGCTAACATTCAAATAAAGCCATCCAAATCTATACTTACTACAAATAACCAGCCTTCTAATTACCAACCTATTACTTTCAACAATTATACTCTTTCGCTTCACTCATCTAATAAACCTTTTAAATTTCTTGGATGCTGGTTTACTCTTGATAACAAGTACTCTAAACAGACCAAACTTATTATTAATGAATCTCTTCATTATATACAAATTGCATATTCTAAACATATTACTGATACATATACAGGTTATATTATAAATACTGTTATTATTCTAACAATCAAATATTGACTTCATAACCTTGTTCTTAGTCAAAGCACCTGCAAGAAAATTCTTACTCACCATATTAGCTTGTTAAGAAGAAGGCTAAACTTAGCAGAACTATTCCAACAACAACTCTTCTTCATCCTCAACTTTATAATATTCGCAATATTTGGGATATTCAGTTATAACACTATATTTCTAACTACATTAAAAATCTCAACAACTAGGAACTTCTTGGTAACTGCACTCGTATTTATTTATAACAGCTCCAAAACAACCTTTGGTCTTCTACAAATATTTTGGTACATTCAAATCCTAGAATTAATGGACCAAATAAATTAACTACAACTTTTAAAATTATACAACTTTTTCAACATCTTGGTTTATCAATTATTTTAAATCCCCTTTATAATATTCTATTTACTATTACTACTAACTCTATTACTTTAGAATCTTTATTATCAACACACTTCAAATATTTAGTTTTTAAAAAACAACTTTGTCATCATCATATTCTTACTTTAGAACAGCTTATTTTATATGACAACTCATGCCTTTTAAGCTGAAAACACATTTCACCAAGAATTCACAAAGTCTCTAAAGGCAAACAACCACTCTGGTTTACTATTCTTGAAGATCTTGTTACTGACATGTTCATAAACAAACACACTATAATTATATTCAACTTCCTGAAATTAACAATTTTAGCTTTACTACTGGACATTTTGCAAAACATTCTAAACTTT
>CAJVPZ010002998.1:0-11579 GCA_910592135.1 Racocetra fulgida | reverse complement strand
TGCACTTGATATGGGTAATGGATTCTTTAAACGTATGTCCCATATCGTTACATATCGACGACTTTGTGATTCACTTTTTTGTTTTTTACTCTCAAGAGATTTGAAACAATGAAACATCGATTGTACGATAACGATATAGGCTGGAAGTGTTGAGTAAAGGATTTCTCGGCAATGTATTAAGATTTTGAATAATAAGTGACATACTTCTTCAAAGAGATTTTGATAATCTTTTTCGTCTGATTCGAAGTTTGTCTTTGAAGATGTTAATGAAATTACGGTTGACAGTATTAAACCAATATCAATTGACCGAAACGAAAATACCTGCATTTATGGTATATAATTGTCAATTATGTTACAAAATCATAAAATACTATTCATTACATTAAATTATATCATAAATTACCCTGCGAGAAACTAAGAATGACAAAATGTTTAAAATGTATATTGCATTTTGTGGTTGGTCAATAATCTCTCCTAAATTGCATAATCTAACTAGTATATTGGGAAGTTTTCTTTGTAAGCAACATAGCTGCTCTATTTTGATAATTAAAATGATATCAGTTAAAAATTAAATAGATAAACGCGTATATAACATTTATTCAAACTCACCATGTGTGGAGCTACGGAGAAATATATCAACTAAATGTATGAGAAACTTCAAATCTTTATCCGTACAAATTTTTTGCATGGAGAAAGGAAATTCTTCTAATCTATTAATAATATTATTTGAAAATTCTTCATATTTTTCAATTGATAACTTTGATATGAACATGCCAAAACCACTATCCAATTCGTTCGAAAATTGGCCTTGCATTCCTATTATAATATAATTGTTTAAACTCGAATAACGTTAATTTGCATTACAAGCAATTATCACCAGTGCTTTAAGATTCTTATTTGATATTCGTATTCTTACCTTTATCACATAAAATAGCCATTATGTCCCATATAAATGATATAAATTTATGAAATGTTTGCAAACTTATTTTAGATTCGATAATTGGAATAAAATCCATTACGATTAACGTGATTGTCTCGCATTTTTTCATCGTTTCTTGGTCATAAAGTAATTTGTCTTGGCACACGGTGTCGATTGATGCTGCACGTAATAATGCAATTATAATGGAAAAAAACTTTTGTAACAATGAAATTATAATAGATGCTGTATAAATTATGTAAACGATTAAGATGATAATTAGTTCATTTATAATTAATTTATGGAAAAAAATTTATCATATTAATATAGTATTACACAAACCTTGGGCATTCGCATTTTGTAGTTGAATAGAGTTCAAATTATAATATTTTAACGACATCAAATATGCTTTTAGTACTTCTTCTAAATAAGTGATTTGTCCTAAGACAACTTGAATTCCCATAGCATTATCGGCTTTTTGAAGCTGTTGCAATGATTCATCTAAATAAAATGTAATGAATTTTAATTCAACTTTTTGTTGTAGTGTCCCAAATGCCTCATGTATTCCTTGGTCACGCGCTTCATGGATAGATCTGCAAATATGAAATTAGTATGTTAAAATATATTAGAACTTCAAGCATTATCAAAAATAATCACCTGCGAGATTCAAAAAATTCTATCCCAAGTTTTAAAAAGTCAGAAACAAATTTCCAAATGCCATTTGTCATTAAGACCAGATATTTTTGGTCAAAGGAATGATCCAAGTGATCAGAATATGCGAAAATAATAATGTTCAAGTAATCAACGATTTTAAAATTTTCATTTTCTCGATATCTAGAAAACATGTGACTATCATATTATAAAGAACAACATTTATCAGTATCATATTATTTACAAGACACTACTTATGTAAAGCATACCTTGACATAATTATTATAGTTTCATTGGTTATCTGCACCAAATTGATAAATTGCTCGTGTACAATATCTATACCTTCTTGTTGAGATTCACTGATTGTTTTTATGTGATGTTTATAGGTATATATAGATGATATCCACCACATAATATATGATTGATTTTTCCACTGCAAAGTTTATAATCCTTGAGATAAATATAACGCAATATAATATTGTTTACTATGAAAGCATGTTATTACCATACCAGTAAATCATCTTGTTTAGTTGTTGCAAGAAAAAATTTACGTATTAAGCCTCTACAAAGAATAGCACTTTTCAAAAAATTTATATTACTTTGTTGACTTTGTGACGTAAGTATCACTTTATCTACGAGCAATATTAATGCAGATAGACAATTAACTTCCCATCTATCAAAATATTCTGAGGGAAATAAGTGGAGTAGTGTAACAAGACGATGTATTTTTTGAATGCTTTCATCCGTTAAAAAATTATTGGACCATGACTGTTTGTCTGATGGTGATGATGAAAAACAGGGAAATATAGAATCCAGTATTACTGGTGAGGCCTGTTGATGCCACTTTGATGCAATTTCAATAATCATGTCTATTTCTTTGCTATCATCGTCAGATTCTATCATATTTTCATCACATACTTTTTTGAAAACTGATGATAATTCTTCTAAATAAACTTTTAGAAAAATATCTGAAATAAAAAAAATTTCTATAAATTTATGTATATAAATTATATAAAAACTATCAGTAAACTAACGCTAAATAATCAAATAAATACCTCTCAAAGATTTTAACTCAAAAAATTCCGCAGAATGCAAAATCTGAATGAATATACTTTCCATAGATATTTCTTCATTGTTTATGCCAATAGAATATGTAACAAATCCTTTGACTATAAACCTCATTATTGATTCAAGCTCTTGTTTTTGGCAATTATTACTGAAGAAAACGTGAGAATATAACATTAACAAATTGTTCAAATATTAGTAATGTATAAATGTGATTTTGCTAACACTCACACTACAACATCCAACCACTCTCTAATAATAAGCATAGAATTTGAGATTGCAAAGTTTTCTTTAGTCATATCAACCAAATACCCTGTCCACGAGATTTCAGCATTTTTAGGATAGTCGAGAGTAGAAAGAATAGTAGATATATATTTATGAATTATATTAGCATCATTTTTTGGTTCGTTACTTGTTGTATGTTGAAGGTTAATTGTGGGCATTGAACGGTACACATATTGAAGTCGAACTTTATTCTAATTCAAGTTATAACATTTTCAGTATTAAATGGTAATAAATTATTGGATATTTCAATTATTATAAGATCTCACCAAAAAAAGATTCACTTTTGGGTCAATTGATGAAATTTTGTCCAGAACTGAAATAAATTCCGGTGTAACTGCTTTTTCCCAATATAAAGGTGATATATCTACCAAGCAATGATGTAAGCTAAGTGCGGCATATATCATAATATCCCTATTATATTCATTCCTGCCATTAAGTTTGGTAGATAGTATAGGAAAAACGAACAAATCAAATAGTGATTGGAATGCTTTTTCCATCCCATCCCTAGAAACTGATGTGATTCTCAAGGCCCGCAAAAATCTAACGATAAAGATGATCCGCGGTTCGAGTTGATTCGCTCTCGGTAAAGGAGTAGCAGCCTTGTCTTCTAGTTTCCTCCTTTTGTTTTGTGTTTTCTTATCAGTTTTCTGACAAAGAAAATTAGGCAAATATATTTCACATAATTCAGTAGTAAATAAATTGATGAGTTCGCATGCTTGAGTCATTGTCATGTAATTGGTAATTTTATTCGCGAATCTTGGAAAGATAAATTGATAATGTTAATAATGCATGGATTAATGTTAAACATAAAGGATGGATATAATTCATACTCATCCAAATGCTCTCTAGAAAACAATGGATTTTTCAAGATTACACTAGTATCATCTGGTATATCATTAAGAGCAGACCAAAAGCTTTTGACATAGAAATCCATTTCATGGGATTTAGAGTATGTGGTCAACAAAGTTTTTCCCAGAGTCAAACATGAATTTGAAGATTCAGTATATGGTTGCTGAGTGCAGATCATGACTTATGAGTAATGAAACATTAATTAGCAGCAACAAGCCATATTTAAGAATACCTGAAGCATCAAACTGCACAATGATTTAACATGTGATTGCATAACTCTGTGCTCTAATTTCAGTAAGAGGACAAATCCTTGGAAAGTAATGTTTTTAATTTCATTTTCTATATAGCAAACTTTAGAATATTACTCAAAATTTAAGAATTAAATTAAATTCTGGTCTCATTTTATAAGCAACTTGCCTTGTAAGCTAGTTGCCTTAGAAATTAAAAAATCAGCAACTTTTTGCAGAAATTCCAATTGACGCGAAGATACCTCGTCACTCTTAATTTGATATATATTATATTGAGAAACTTTTGACAATAAATCTACGTAGATCGAAAACACTAGCTTTAAGTGGCTCGGACCTTTTAAATTTGACAACGCTTCAGAAATCAAAGTCCATAATTCCGAAAAAAAATTGAATTCTAATAATCTTTTTTTATCTAAGGCTGCTTTGACTGCTTCACCCGAGGCAGCACCAAGAATATATTCTGTGTGTTTTCGTAGTTCTTCAACAAAGAATCCATACCAATAAGGAATAACTTCCAAAACTAATATTTTGGGACAATATTATTAAAGAAATAACTATAAATAGATTTATGAAACTAAATAACGCATAGACGTACCACTTAGTTGATATCGCATTTTATCATCGTTAGAATTTATAATCTCACGGCATTTATCAAATAACTGGTCATGATGATTAATTAAGCCTTTTCCGTCATTTCTTTTATCAGATACATCTTTATTTGACTCAGGTAGAGTAGCATATTCTATTATATGATCTTGTTGAAAAAGTCCAAGTCTAAAAATGGTATCAATTGACATGATGATTTTACTAAATATGACATAGTCACAGTCTTCTTGTTGTCCTGATGAATTGAGATGAAATACAAAGGAACGAACATGAAGAAGTTTATTAAACATTTTTCCGGTAAGCACATTGTATGCCTTGTTCATAGAAAAGAAATTATTAATGGTTCATAATTAATTAAACAAGAACAATATTATATTTACCTTTTTTGGATTTGAACTTTTTACCAGATTACACTCTAAAAATGAAATGATTTTTGAAAATAGCTCAAATCGTAAAAAAATGACTCTAGATTGGCTATACTCAACGTTCATCTCATAATTGTCATAAGAAGTATTTATGGTCATGACGAGATTACAAGCGTTTAAAGCTAATGTAACTAAATGATCTATCGGCGGTCTGAATATGGTAGATTTTTCAGTTGTAAGTTTGTAAAAACAGGCATCAAAAGTTTCCAGCAAATGCTCAATCAAATCATCATTACTATGATTACTTATTGACTCCACTGATGATATATAGTCAATTACACTGGAAAATATAGGAATCAAAGGTAATTTGTATAAGGGTGACGGTGTAGAAGAATCACTAGTCTTTTCCAACGCTTCTTTAAACAATTTCCAATAACTTAAATTCAAATATGGAGTTTCACCAAGCCTTAAAGAAAAAAAAAGGGTTCAATATGTAATTCGATCATAAAACATTTACGATTAAATTGTTAAATTAATTAAATATAATTACCGTACGTCGGAAAATCCAGTTGATTTAATCAAAGTTGAACGAACCCATTCTGACAAGAAACCCACTTTATTTAGAAAGCATATATCAGTCGAATTCCACACACGGGTGGCAACAATAATCTTTTCGGAATATGAAACTTTTGAATCTCTCAATACACGAAATATAGCCTCGGACGTATTCAAAAATTCTAATGTCATTTTGTTAATAGCAGTTTGTCGAACAGATTGATAAATTCAAGATTTCCATGGATTTTAAATAACATGAGGAAAATTTGGTTTTATAGGGTGATCGTCAATAATTCTGATTGGCTATAGATATCGATACACTGCAACTATAGTACCCTGATTTTACTAATCCCCCAGTTTTGATTGGTTGGGATTATTCGCACCAATTTGCCACTTCTGTTTAATGCCACTTCTGCTTAAAATGTGACATCTCAGTTAGGGTTAGGGGTTAGGATTAGTGGATGGAAATTATCGTTATGCTAAAATTTTGCAAGGAATTTTTTTTGTTAGTGCGCAAAAGGTGATTTCTTAGACTGTCACGTTACACCTGATCTTGCACCATGATTGGCCAGAATCAAAACTGGGGAGGAAATTAGTAAATGCTAGTCGCTAAAATGAGATTCTAATTGAACCGTCGCATTCTGATTGGACGCATTTAATAATTCGAATGAGATTTTTTTTAACTTTGAGAGAGGATATGTCGACAACCAACTATCTAAATCGATAGAAAATTTTTTATTTAATTATACATTCATATAGAATCGAAATAAAACAATTTTAGATGCGTAGGTGTTCGTCGAGATATCTTTGCTCAATGTTTAGTAAAAAACAGTAGTTTCTGTTTTCTAAACTTTGAGCGACAACCACCTATCGAAAATTTCTTTAATCGATTCTATATTCCTGTATGATTAAATAATTTTTTTACTTTCGGGGGTCATCTAAAGCCAAATGCAGTCACGTGGTATAAAGCCAATAAAATTGTGTCTAAACCTAAAATTATACAAACTTCAATAATAAATACTATTTATAATAAAACTAGAAACTAATAACGAAGCTTTGTACGTATACAGATTTTGCATGAACAAAATAATCAATTATAAAAGATACAGTATAAATAGTAATACAAAATGCAAAAATTAATCTGTTTTCGTCAATCGTCTCTATTCTTTGTAATAGAAACTGATTAGCTACGACAAGCAAAAATATATCAAACCAGTCGAGGGAAGAGTTAAGATACCCATAATGTTTGGAAAATACATAATTTTATTATTGTTATTGTTTTTAACGTTATTTTAAAAAAAACTGATTAGTGAATACGAAAAAAAAAACTTTACTACAACTATATTTAACATAAAACTTTATTCATAACAAGTACAAATTTTCTAAAATCAGTAATTAATTATAACTTAATAATTTCGAAATAATCGTAAATAAATAATAAAAATAAATAAATGTAAATAATCAAAGTGACCTAAGTACCTCAGGAAGTCGCGTGTCAACACTAGAGATGCCGTAGAATCGTCCCAATGAAGTTGAATGATAGTTGTCACATGGCTGTAACTTGCCGTAACTATAGTAAGTAACATAGTAAAGTTACGACATTATAGCCGTAACTTTACTTATTATTTACTATAGTTACGGCATGTGACAACTATCATTCAACTTCATTGGGACGATTCTACGGCATCACTAGTCAACACGCAGTAATAATTCATCTTATTCCTTACAAAGTTTAAATAATTTGCTATAACTACTTCTTGGAACTTGCATGTTTGCTCTTCATTACTTATTGAATCTTTACCCGTCTATTCTTTCTTTTGCATGCAATATTAGGCAACTGGACCAATTTTGTTCCACTGACATTATAAACTGGAACATTGGTTTGTTGTGCTAATACTGTAATATCATGTTGTTTATAATATTTGTTCACTGTTTTTTTATTTGTATTATTGGTTGGTCCTCTTTAAGAGAATTGATCATTGTGCATCTGAATCATCTCTCATTAAAATTTCGTTAAAGTTTTATTTACTTGAAATTACTACTGTCGAAAGTGTAATCTGAAAGACCAGAAGACAGTGTGCTCGAATGACTTTTAAATGGCCAAATGATCAAATGCTCGAACGACTTTTAAATAGCCAAATGACAAAATTTTTTTCATTAAATTAGATATATACCTAATAACATCAGTTATTATTAGGTATAATAAAGTATAAAATAAATTATTTGATGATATTTGAGCATTTTACTTTCAAATGATTTACATAATTTTTAAATGACTCAGTTTATTTCAAAATGCAAATGACTCGGTCATTTGAGAACATTGCAAGAAGCGGTTACTGTAGGAGCTTCACGTTAATACACTGAGATCGATTATTTATCTCTTACGCCTCTTCGACTTCAACAGTTTACGATAGTAAAAACGAGTGTAAACAGCAAAATAAAAACGAAAACATTAAAAACGGCAAATGAAATGTATAAAATCGTTAAAAATATATAAATTATAAAAATGATAAAAATAGGTATAAATACGGGTTATAATCACATTATTATTAGTTCCAACTTATGCAAAAACATCGGTTTTGACCGCTTGACCCATTTTTATTGACCCACCCTAAAAAAAAAAATTACAGTGCATCGCTTTTAAATAATTACATCACACACATCTCGAATTCGATAAAGAAAAATTATATAGTATTCTAGTATATCGCGTTCAACCATTAAAAGCTCCTATTTTACTACTTTATTAACTCATTCTCGGCTTTGAACTTATAATGGATGTTTTGTGATATAGGAAGCGAATATAAATAATGCTTACCGTTATTACCGATACGAAGAGAAAGGGAAGTCATCTTGCGTGAAGAATTAATATACTTTTTAAATATATTTCTATATTTTATTTCATGAGATCAGATGATAACCGTTCTTATTATAGTTTAACTTATACAGTCGATACTGTCTAAATGCATGCTGCATACTGTCTAAATGCATAATTTTTTAAAAAAATTTAATAGTAATATGCATTTAGACAGTTAATTTTCTGATATCTGATTGGTTAATACTGTATAAATGCATAAAATTGATTTTTTTTTGTCTTTCCCGACCGTATGCATTTAGACAGTATCGACTTGTACGTACGTACGTATGTATTTAATGTCGTGATTTAACAATTGTATGGATCTCTATGTAACTCTTTTTCGATATTTTTTTTTAAGGGCAAAAGGTTCACATTATTATTTTTGCCTTTTTTACAATATTAATCGTTACATCATTTTCATTTCACATTCGAATCTAACTTATACAGATTAATAATCGTGATCATGATCAATATGTGATCATGTAATATATGGTGGGTCAAAAACAATGTTTTTGCGTCTTCCAAAAGAAAGGGGAAAAAAGGAAGAATATAGAAATCATTAAGATACACCAGAAAAGTTCCCATCTATTCTAACAATATTAACATCTGTTATCAATTTAAAGAGTTGTAATAGATCCGAAAGAAAATTAATTTAATGATTTTACGTTAAAATAAATTGTCGACAATTTTAAAACCTATAATACAGTAATAACCGCGGATACAGTGTATTAAGTGCTTATGTGAGTGACCAAAGGGAAGTACGTACTTGTATGTAATTAATCGTTCTAGTTGCATCGATAAGATGTGCATTGGTTATGAACCGATATCTAATGTTGCGGCTTTAAAAAATCAATCTATGCATAGTATCTTAAAAAAAAAAAAAATCAATCTATGCATAGTATCTTAAAAAAAAAAAAAATCAATCTATGCATAGTATCTTAAAAAAAATCAATCTATACATAGCAACTTAAAAAAAAAAAAATCAAACTATGCGTAGTATTTTAAAAAATTTATTTAAAAGTTTCACATACTTATAATAATTGAGTTAATTTATATCAATTACTGTTATTAAAACATTTTAAATTAAACATATGTGCAAAATTTTTGTTAGCTAAAAAAAGATATCGTTTCTGACAGGCTTTGCTTAGAAAATAAAATTTACTGGCGTCTATTGGGTTGTGTAAAATTACATGTAGAGTAAAATGATTTCGTCTAAAACCACTTTATGTAAGCTCTAAATAAAATTTTATTACTAACTGTTTAATTTGAATGGATACAAGGTCTTTAGTACATAGTAAAAGATCAGATTCAACCTTGGTCGATTCTTGTAAACTAATGTTTTAGTAGATTTTTTATGTGTTTGATTCATTTATCCCGTTTTACGCATACCTATCTATTTTCTAAATATATGTTTTAAGTTCTTTGGTGTATTTATTGTCGCGGATCATAATTTAAAATGAAATCTACATTTTCTACTCAACCTGTTAACCTTCTAAAACCCACTTATACTTGTTTATTATAACTTTACTTTAAAACTAACCCCTAACCCTAAAAAAATGCACCCCAAAAAATTTTATTTTTCGAGATTTTATATTTTAATTTCATTTTTGATCTGGATTTCATTATGATCCGCCACATGTAATTTGATTTGTTAATTGTCACGAGTAGCTCTGTAAAAATTAACCAATCAAGCAAACCTGTATTACAGTATTACATGTACGTATATCAGATCATAAAAAATGTTAACGCGAATATTCACGGGAGCTTAATTTTCTGGACAACTTTTATAGTAAAATTTGTAGAAACAATTTTAGTTTTATCTGCTTCGGACCTTTAGTAGTTTTTGCTTTTCTAGTTATGAGTACTGCACAAGGGTCTATTTATGGTTTTGCTTGTGGTTCAACCGAATTAAGCAAGATCCAAAAGATATATCTGTTCGTGACGGCGAGCTGCGTCTACGCGACAATCGTTATTTTTCAGATAGGATATTCTTCACTTCAAAGTCAAGGTATACGCATTAAAATGGTTTTTTCTTTTTTTTTTTTATCGACGATTACTCACGCGTTCATCTTTGACAAACTCTTGTTTAGCTGATAGGTGTTCCCAGGATACTTCCACTATTCAATTTTTTATTAATACAATTTACGCTTTTATTAAAATTTATGTCGTGGGTCTTATACCAATAATTGCTATTCGAAAGGCACTTATACAAGAGTCAGGTTTCCTATTATGGATTTGTAATTTCTTCCTCCTCCAACTGTTTCCATATTCTAATGTTGTCAAATCCGATTTATATAGTTCGCATAGACACAGCTCCAAGCTTAGCAGAAGATTTAAAATTATTATTTAGCAAGAAACGCGCTTATCTCATTCCTTTGATTTACATTATTTCTGCCGTATCGATAGGGTCTACTTTTTTTGATATCATTGATAGGGATCGTGGAATAAAAAAAACTCTACTTTTGCATCCTGGTGATAAAAAGTAAATTTCTTGGTAAATACTTAAATGTTGACTTTTATGCTAAATAAATTAATTATTTTCTTTATGTTATTCAGTTTTTGGTGTCCAATTCATCGTAAAGATAATTGTAAAAGCCTTCTCCCAACAATAAACGAGCATTACCTGATCGAGTTAATCCACAATATTACCTTAGGTATTGTGTGTGGATTTGACTTCCTGATATATAAAAGACATAAACTAACATTCAATATCGTTGAGGTAATTTGACATAGGGGTCCCGTAAGAATGAATAGATTTTATTGTTTCTATTCTTTTATTTACAAGTTAGAACTAGGAAGAATACTGATCAATCCTTTTAAATAGCCAATAAATATGCTCGCTTTACATAAAGAATTCCTAGCTTTATGGAATCGAAAAAAACATATACTAATCTGGAATGTGGTTGTGACTGCGCTGCAATTTGGAGTGCATTTTTGGATTGCAAAATTGTTTTTATGGAATACTTTTTACGAATGGCTACCAAATCTCATCCCATTAAAGTAAGCTGGTTGTAAATATTTTATTAGGAATTTTTGCTAAAATTATTAACTTTCTCTATTGATTTAGTTATACTTCAATTTATTATTGGATGCGTGTGTCTTGGTTTGATGTACAGTTGTTCAATAGGACGGTACTTAGTGGATTATTCATTGTTATATTCTGGTCAATAATTCATTTATTATTT
>CAJVPZ010002997.1:0-11579 GCA_910592135.1 Racocetra fulgida | reverse complement strand
GAATTTGTTCACAACCCATTCTAGTTGTCTGTTAACCATACACTTCGTAATTTCATTACTACGTTCCTGGTATAATACCTTAAGTTCGATCTTTATGCACGTGTTCTCACTGGTGATATGCATATGAACATCTTTTCTGATTAATCATGTTGTGCATCATAAACAATGTCGAAAAAGTCTTCGAGAAAAAAAGTTAAAAGTAAGTTATATTGTTTATGAAGAGCTCATATAATTAATAAAAAACTTTTTTCATAGGGGACATTCCACCTACTATTGTTGGCACATCTGGTGCATCGACACAAAGCAGAAATGTCACAGAAATTGTTGAAAATGCCCCTAGCTTGCAAAAGGAACAATCAATATCCAGTGGTAAAGTAAATTTATTACAGGCAATTTTTCGTGAATTAGTCATTAATTGCTATCCGAAAAAAAATAGGTTTCGGGAACCTTCAGTTAGATTTCAAAATTTGGGTAAAATACAGTGACAGCCAGCCAGTTCGGATTCTTTTTGAAGGAGAGATTGTGGACGACTTGAAAGAAGCGGTCAAGAAGAAACTGTCACCTGACTTAGACGATGTGGCCCTTAACCGTATTACTATAAGAAGATACGGTGAAGAAGACGACTTGCGTCCCGGGTTAGTGGTGGATGAAAGTTTTATAAATGATGATCAAACACCTTTACAAGTTGTTGTAAATGCACCTAGTATGTATTCAAGTTTATTGAATAAGAGTGTGATTAATAGGCTAAAATAATTTTATGTTTTTGCGACATCAACTAACTATGGCTTTTTATAAGCGACATTAAAACGTAAACATGAAGAGCCAGGAGATTTAGAGAAGATTGTGGAAATTGCAGTAGAGAAAGCATTGTCTCGACAAAAATCTCCTGAGATGATCCAAGCATCAAGTCTTTCAGAGTCGAAAGCAAGAAAGATAATTGAATATTACGGATTAAAATCTTTTAAAGTATGTATACACCTCTTATCCTGTATTATTAATTATTTTATTACTTATTATATATCCATTATTAGATATCAGCGGAAGACTTTGATCCTATTGAACCCATATCATGCCCACCATTCTTATGGGACGCTGAAATTAGCAAAGATCGCCAAATGTCCGAAGTTGAGAAATGGTTTAAGAAAGCATTGGATTTACCAAGAGGTTTTCACATAAAGGATGTCTATACACAAAATTATCAAAGAAATTTACAAACTGCTAACACCATTTTAACGGGTGGCACTGATATTTCTATTGGACCAAGTGCTACATCCTGTATTTGGATTGAAACTAAGAAAAATAAAGAAAGTTTTAAATTGGGCCAAGCCATCGGAGAATTATTAATAATGGATAATGAGCATGCCCCAAGACCTATGTCTGTCTTAACCGACTGCAATGACAATTGGATTATTTTCTTTTTTTTGGAGACAGAAAACCAGAAACATTATTTAGCATCATCTACAATTAATGATCGCAGTATTGCTCTGGCAATAATTAAACAATTCGCACTTGTTGAAGGAAGTACTTATCTTGAGATACTTGGAAAAAGTATTACATATCAAACAAATTTACCCGAACCACTTAAAAAGAGAGCAAAGTTTCTTCCACCTATACCCGAAGAGGATGATGAAAGAATGAGCGACATAATTGATGATATGACGGAAAAAGAATTACGTAACATGACAATGCGCAAGAGACTAAGATTAGCGAAAAGTATCGTTAGAATAGAGGAACAACCAATTATAGATCAACTTATTGGACAATTTAGTGACGATTATGAATCATCAATGTACGTGTAGCATAAATATTTGCTATAGATAATTAATATCTGTAAATTTTTTTATCATGCGAAGTTTCTTTACTCTCCATTCGTACTTTCATTGTAAAGAAAAATAAAGTTATGAGCTTTTTTCACATGTTTTGTGTAGTAATGGTCCAGTATTTATGAATCTCGATTTGTGTGATCTGCTTGTTAATATTTTATTTCAAATGGTTGTGGTGCTTACTGTAATTTTTTGAATCAATCAATCAGATTTGATATTAGCCGAAATCTTTAATTTTTTTAATAATTGTGGATGATTTTTGTTAGTATTGCAAAATTTTTGAATTTGATTCTTGGGCCATGAACTTTGCTAAAAACGAACTTTACTAATTGGTTTTTTATCCGCTTTATGAAAGTAAATAAAGTTAACGAAAATTTTTTTTACCTTTATATATCATAAAATTCTGGTATGATGGAGATGCAGATTATGCACTGCTAAACAGATGAAGCTATTTTAGTGCAATTTAATTGAAGACATTCAAATATTTATTGCGCAACATGCTCCCAGCGACACCCTCCAGCATGAGCTCGAAGTCCTCGACATGCTAGCCCGATATTATTAATTCCAGTAACACGTCGCGCTTCAGCTATAGACGGAAATTCTCGAAAAGATCCATTTTTAAAAATCTGCCTGACAGCACGTTTGCATTGAAGTCCAAGACGTACAGCATGTTGCATATTCTCTTTATGTGTACATCATTCGAGATTTGAAGCTCTGTTATTAGTAGGATCCCCATCAACATGATTCACGTATTCTTTGCCCTTTTCTTTCGGGCAAAATGCCAATGCAACCAGGCGATGAACACGATATTTTTCTCGAGCGACTCTAAAATATCCTGCATCCAAAAATCCTTTTGTGATTAAACCGTTGGGTAACCGGACCCTCCCTAAAAATGAAACTTTGAATTTTCGGGAATTAATCTCTATTTCTCTCCACTCTTCATTTGTATCTCGTTCTATATAATCCTCATAATACATCCAACGCCATCCGCTACAACATCGAGAAATATTACTCATTACTATACTAAGTGTATTTGATGCAAGAGTGATAGAATCTCAAATTTGAACGACATTTCCATCCAAAGACATTTGCACAACTTTTCTGGATCTGCTTTTATTAGGATTCCGAAATACTGTACGTTCGGCATTTTCTTTAGAAGTTACCCATTCCAAATTAACAGCTCGATTGTCATGCTTAATACCGTTGATGTGATTAACATAGGGCTTATTTTTTGTATTGGGAATAAATGCTTGTGCGACTAAAATATGAACCGCAATACTAGTACGAATGCTATTAACATTAAAATTTATTCGTATGTAACCTTTTCTTTTGCAGGCATTTAGCTTAAAAACCTTATCTTTTTTGTTCTTGATGCGCCCAAGATTAGACACTAGTAAATCTGAAGTGGTACCGGCAACCAAACTTCCATTATAAGATCTGTTATTTATTGTCGTACCTACTTTTAAATTTAGATTGCAGGTAAGTCTTTAGCAGACAATTGGTAAATCAATCGGTTTCCGGTCACATTATCGCTCCTCGTAAAATAGCAGGCAATTGGCAAATCAATCTGTTTTCCAGTCACATTATCGCTCCTCGTATAACTATATTACTAGAAATATTCCTGGGTATATTTTCATAAAAAAAAACAATAGGCACTTCGTGTCTTTAATCCCCCAGCATTAAAAAAGTCAATGTGTTGTCTACTTAAGATCTGGATTCCGAAATATTATTAATACGCTATTGAGTTTAATACGCTCTCCTATCTGCAACCATATATATACCCAAAATTTTTTTTTTATTACGGGGAGAATAAACCACCGAATTAAATTGGTCTGGCCCAAATATTGAGGTTAGAAGGCAGAAAAAAACAGAACGAGCTCGGAAAAGATATTATTTTTTTTGATGCTATCGGTGAGATAGAGTCATCTCGATTATGTAATATATAATTACGAAAAATCAGTGACCGTTTTACTGCGTCACATTACTGCGCCTGGACACGCGTGTCCAGTTTTTCTAAATTAATAAAGTACAAGCATAATTTGTAATATCGATTTTTCTGAAATAAATTATATATATATCGATATAGGACGTTTTGACCTTACGGTGCTTATCATTATTGTTATATTTTTGTGAAAACTCCATAAATCTGCAACATGATCGACAAAATCTAGGCAGACCGAATAATCTCCGGTTATAAATACCGTGAATATACAACATTTAGGACAAACACGGAATATAAAACACGGATTAACTTTTTTTATAGGGTAATAGTGATAAGAACATTAAATTTGGCCCAGTAAATCACGAAAAATTTATATTATACATTTATGACTATAAAATCTTTTTTATAAAGAAAATTTTATAATCATTAAATGTAAAATACAAATATCTCATGATTTACTATGCCAAATTTAATGATTTTACTACCATTGGAATCTTAAGAATGCCCTCGGCAACTTTAATTAGAAACTAAGACCAGTTTACTTAGTAAAACACCAAGATCGGATTGTATAAATAATGATCTCTTTGTTATCAACACCTTATAGATATCAATCTCATAGATTTCAATACAATAATTCAACCCAAATGGGTTGATATTAACATAGGGTCAACTGTATAAACTGTTAATTTTAAATATATAACGTTTTCATATATTTTAAAAAGGTTACTAGCTAATTAATTGGTCGGTCGGTCGGTCGGTCATTAAGTACTATTTATAACCATGGTCGGTCATTGAGCAATAACCGGCGGTTATTGACCGTGACCGACCATGACCTAGTCATGAATAAAGGAACAACCAATGATTATGAGGTTTCATCATTGATCACAACTTATTTTGGATACGATCTACTAAAATGTGGTAAAAAAAAGATTAAAGAAAGGTAACAAAAAAATACAACCAAAATTTAAACTAACAAAATAATAACGATAAACAATAAATTAACCATTTTATTATTTCAAATAACTCAGTAAACGTAATATTTATTGTGGTTTTGCTAAGTATTTGGAATATTCCATTGCCTTTTAAAATGATTATAATCCTCCAATTTATGCAATAGCAAATTTTTATTAATGATATCAAGCCATTTGTTACTATTTGAGTTCATTATGTTTCTTCAATAATTTTGTAGCTGCGTCATGGATTCAGAATTATAAAAACCTTTTACTCAAATAAATAATCAGAGTTATAATCTTTCGGAAGAGCATTAAAAATAAAATCTACAAGGTTTTCTGGCAATTGCATTTTTTCGATTAATTTTTATAATTTTACTTCGATTTTCATTCTTTTTTCGTTTATTATTTAGTGGAAATTTGGTTACGGCAGTCAACGCATATTTTTATAATAGTGTGTTTATTGGATTTTATACTTTTAACGATCGCTTTTCATTTTGAAGAATCGGAGAAAAAAATTACTAAATCAATTGTGTTAATATGTTTAATTAATATATATATTATACGACAGGATGAAACCCGCGCAGAAATACGTAGTTACATTATTGATGCAAATCCTATCTAAAATAGTAACTAGCTCTAATTAAGTATTATGAATTGACAATATCACATGATTTCGAAACTTTTTTTGGTGGCGGTCGACACTTCATTTTAATCATAGCTAGAGCACTTATTTTCAAGATACTGACGTAACACACTAATGATTTTATAGTAATCGTTGTTTAAGCAACCATGTTTTTCTAATTCTGACTCATCTGCTGGTTTAAAATTTATCTTTTTTGCAAAATCTTCGTGCAGCATTTCAAAAAACCAACACATAATTTCATTAAAATTAGTCATGTAATGGGGTCCGAATTTCCAGTCTTTGAAGTCAGTGGATTTTGCATCGCTCCATGCTTTTTGGGTTCCTTTATAATGCATCTGTTTATTATCCGGACGGTTATGACATGCCGTCACAATTAATTTACCCGTGCGCATATATTGTGTACCCTTAAGGCCTGCTGGTTGATGGCTAGAATGATGTATTTGTGTTTCGTCACTATTTTCATCATGGCCTCTTTCTCCCCAACACAAAGCACCACACCAGAAACATGGTTTTGTGCATCCAAGCCTTTTCTTTATCAATTCATCATCAGATAGATTTGGTAGTGATTCCTCTTCTAATTGATAATGGCTCTTCCTTTTAGTATTGAACTCTTTTATGATAGCTTCACGGAATAAGTTAAAATTTTCAGTAATTAAATTATCTTTAATATTCAATTGGTAGTCAATACCATTAACTTGTGTCATATATTTGTTTACAAACTCTTTGATATCTTTATAACTTTTATAATTTCGAATTTTTTGATAAACACAATCAAACTCCGTATTAAAAGTTTCTTTATATTTTCGTCCTTTCTCTTTTCTTGTATAGTTATTAACATTACTTTTAAAACATTCTTCAATTCTTTCTTGAGGTTTTAAAAGGTGCTGTATTGCCTTTTCTTTGTTGCCTTTATGAATTTGTTCAGCAAGTTCAAGAAAATATTTAAGTCTAATTGTTTCAGAACTTTTTATCCAAGGTATGTTAAGTACATCATCTCTACGATCTCGATTTTCTGCATCTACCGCTTTTTTATGAATAGCTCTCAATAAATAAGCCCCAGTCAAATGACCTTTATATATATGTGAATGACCATATTGAAGACGAAGCTTAATGATTTCTATATATTCATCTTTCCTTTGGTCAAGCACGCCAAGTGGTGTATTATTCTTATCCCATTTATATTGAATTCCTACCATTCCTTCTCTAAAATTTAATAACATGTATACGTGAACATTCATTTCAAAATTAGGATCAAATTTTACATTAAATTTAGTTGAAAGACCATTCAATTTGTTTTCTGTTTTGTCTTTAAGATTACGTACAACTCTAGGATTAAACCTTTTAACATCAAATAAAATTTGTTCTACCAAAATATCAATTTCTTCTTTAAGCCTTTCCTCAAGAAAATCAGTCGAACTAACATTACGTATTGCATTGATCTTAGATAATTCTGGAATAATTCTATTTTCGTAATTTTTTAAAAAGTCAGATGTCCACATAGTTCCATATTCTTCATGAACTATGTTATCTATCTCTTCCTTTATAAGGTCTTCATTTTCTACTGATACCATATCACGTAATTGTTCCCATATTTTATTTGCTTTTTCTTCAAGTTTCTTTTCATCAGGCAATTTTTCCCACATGCTTAGGACTTCTTCCAGTATCCTGTCAATAAATACAGAAAACCTATTTCGTATTAAAATTCCATCAAGCATATTTTCAAGCTTTGTGGATATAAATTTACGACGAGAGCTAATATAATTAATGATTGTTTGATTAGCCTCTTCTTTACACTTCTCATCATTCTTTTTTTCAAGATATTTATCTAATTTATCTCTCTCTTCATTTACTTTTTTACACTCTTCACAATCTACAAAATTTTCAAGCTCTAGAATGTTGTTTAACTTTTTAATCAATTCTTCATATTTTGTATTAATTGAATTCACGTTTGAATCTTTATTTGAAAGCCATTCATAAACAATTGATCGAATTTCATTTTCGATCAATTCCTTATGTTTTAAAAATGCCGTGTCGATAAATCCTTTCAAATTTGCAATTTGATTTCCGAACTTAATAAAATCGTATATTTCTTCAATTTCTTCGAAAGAGATGCTTGAAGAACTTTCGCATGAAACTGCTTCCCAATAACCTTTAATTAGTGAAAACCAATCTAAAAACCTTTTTTTACTTTGTGAATTATTGCAGAGTTCAATAATAGAATTGTATAAATCAACAACATCATTATGATATTGCTTTGATGGTGAAGAATAAGAAGTTATACCCTCTTTAAATGGTGCAAATAATTTGAGAAGCTTTTTATCCTTTGCCTTACTTATATATTCAAAGTTACGTGCTCTTATTTTACTATCTTTTTTTTTAACTGTTTCTAAAACTTCTTGAAGAATTGCATGAAATTCATGTTCTAAATCTATTAACTTTGTCATATTTTTTTCTTCAACATGTTGCACCATAAGTATGTCAGGGAACGTGTCAAGACGTGTCATTGTCCCAATAGTTATCTTCAAGATTTTATTTAACTCTGACTCTCCAAGTATGTTAATAATTGTCAAATGGCTTATTCGCATTACAAAAGTTGCTATTATTTGATCCTTTAGTTTGGTTTCTAGTTCTCCCATTTTTCCTGATTTACCAAGTCCTTCAGTGTCAATCAAAATAAAAGCATCAACATCAAGTTGATTAGACAAGTCCTTCTCCAAAAATAAGAATTGCATAAAAATTCCCTTAGTACAGCGTCCAGCAGAGACATCAAATTTACTTGCAAAAAGTGTATTTAAAAGAGTGGACTTTCCAGAAGATTGTAATCCAAGTATACTGATTACAAAAATCCTAAGTTTGGTGAATTTTCTATTAATACAATTACAGACGGCTAAGAACCATGCTTCAGATATAGTTGCAGAATCACCATCAACCAATTCTATAGTGTGACCACTAATTAACAGCTCTGCATAATATTCTGGTAATTTCGAAATATTTTCTTTAGTTAGACCATTATCAGAAGTAATTTTGTTTGGATCAGAAATAAATATTTTATACATTTGCCCTAATTCACGAATGAAATGTTTTATTCTCAAGCTTTTATTATCAACCTCTTCAATGTTCGCAATAGTTAATTCTTTTCTTTTTGATATAGCATCATTTCGAACTTTTGATAATTCTAATGTAGAAAGCCTAGATATCTCTTTTTCAAGATGCGCCAGAGCTCTTCTTCTTATTCTAATTGGTAGAACCATAATTGAATTGAATAATTGCATTAATTCTCGCAATTCTGGTGTACGTTCCCAAAATTGTATACAATCAGATCCACCTTGTTTTTTTTGAAGTTGCATAATCTTTAATTTAACATGACGACAAGTTTTTTCCTTAATAAAATTTATAATTTCCTGAGATTCAACACACTCAATTTTTTCATAAAATTGAAGGGTCTTCCCAATTTCTAAAGTACTAATTGAAAATTTACCAAGTTCTGCAGGATAAACGGGACCGGAATATAAGACATCTTTAAACATTTTACAAGCTTCTTTTATTGTTTCATTACTCGTCAAAGAATTTGTATCAATTATGTAATTATCTATACTGCTCTCGGAATTAACATGAATGTATATAACCTTTTTCGAACCAATTAAGTTCCTAAACTCAACCTTTTGATCTTCATTATGTCCAGGCATTAAGAAAACCAAGAAACAAGAAGGTAATTGCTTTAGAAATTCAATTTGGTCTAGATAATCCAATGCATCACCATGTAAATTTGCAAGCAATACAATCTCATTTCTCCCTTCTTTATAGTAACTTTTAAAAACATTATTCCATAGATCAGGACCACAAGTCTTTTCAGTCAGCCAAACAAACTCAATACTTCCATTGATCATATGCGAAATTCCATAATTGGCTCTTGGCTCAGAAGATGATGTGAACATATATTTTGAAGCCATCAACTGATTAAGTATGGTACTTTTGCCTTGAGGGTTCATTCCAATCCGAACTGCAACAATCATTTTATAAGAATCTTCAAAAAGATGATTTTTTATAATTGATCCATCGCTTATACGCCATTTGATAGCTGGTCCGGTATATAAAGGAAGCATTACTTTAAACTTCTCAGCGTTATTTAAATCAGGTATCAATAAAGGAAATGCTATTGGGAATTGAGATATAATTTGAAAAATATTTTGAATAACAGTGGAATCGGCAGAGGCAAATAAAGTAGCAAGGCAATCAAATCTAGATAATCTATTCTTTTTTATTAACTTTTTGCTTTCATCCTTTGATTCATCATCAGAAGATTCATCATCTTCATTATTTTCATCATTGACTAAATTCGCAAAGTTTTCTGCCAAAAGAATATAAGCACCCCACATTTTAATTTTTTGTCGAATATATGGAAGAGCTGCTGCCACATTTCTATAAATTTTATTAGATGAAAATTTTGGTTGAGGAATAAGTTTACTAAGCATAAAATAATGTTGGGGTTCGATTAATGGTAATTTTTCACCCAAAATTGTATCCCATTTTTTATCTATCTTCAAAACCTTATTCTCTTTTGGTGGAAATGGTGGTGATGGTGGGATTTGAGATAGAATGGGTAGTTGGAATTTTAATTGTAATTCCATTTGTGCTTTATGATTTCCACCATATGCAGATTTCTGAAGCCATTTGAATGCTTTTTTTATGTTTGTTTTGACGCCAATTCCGCCTAGATAATAAACACCAAGTTGATACTGTCCATTTATATTTCCACCCCGAGCAGATTTTTTATACCACTGAAATGCTTTCGCAATATCTTTTCTGACCCCAACTCCGTTTTGATAGCAAACTCCAATATAATACTGTCTATTTATATTTCCATTATGTGCAGATTTTTCGTACCAGTAAAGCCCTTTCTGATCATCTTTTTTGACTCCGATTCCGTTTTGATAACAAAATCCAAGTTTGTGCTGTCCATTTAAATTTCCAGCTTGTGCAGATTTTTCGTACCAGTAAAATGCTGTCGTATAATCTTTTTCGACTCCAATTCCTTTTTCATAACAAACTCCAATGTGGTATTGTCCATTTATATCTCCACCTTGCGCAGATTTTGTGTACCACCGAAATGCTTGCTGCGCATCTTTTTCGACACCAATTCCAGTTTGATAACAAACCCCAAGATTGCATTGTCCATTTGCATCTCCACCTTGCGCAGATTTTTTATACCAATTAAATGCTTTTGTATCATCTTTTTCGACACCAATTCCGTTCTGATAACAAAGTCCAAGATTATTTTGCCCTAAAGAATTTCTACCTAGTACAGATTTCTTTGCCCATTGAAAAGCTTTTTCATTATCTTGATCTACTCTGATTCCAAACAGAAAACCCAAAGCAATCAATCCTTGTCCTAAATGACTTCCATTATTAGCAGATTCAAGGAGGAATTGGAATGTATCTTCGTTTATATCGCATACTCCCTGAAACTGGTTTCTTAGAATAACTAGTGCTACACGATTCCCATCTTCAGCAGATTTCATGTACCATTGAAATGATTCTAATTGGTCTTTTTGAGTGCCGATTCCATCGCGATAACAGTGTCCAAGATTACATTGTCCTAAATGGTTGCCTCCTTCAGCAGATTTTTTAAACCAATAAAATGCCTTTTGCACATCTTTCTTTGTGCCTAGTCCATCTTTGTAGCATATTCCAAGATTATTTTGATCCCAATGATTTCCTAATTTCGAGTATGAATCAAATTTTAAAGATTTTAAAGAGTCCTGGAAAATTTGGTTACAAAATCGCCATTATGATTTCTTTCGAAAAATTGTCAAAATAACTATGCTAAAATATAAAAGAATAGAGCATACTTACATTTTCTATCAAATGGTTTATAAATAAAATAAAGTATTAAGTACTAACGTACACGTAAATTTGTAAATATAGATTTGAATAATTAATATATACATACGGATCGAAATTTGTTCATTTTCCCATATTATTATTCGATTACGACCATATTCTTTGGCCTTTTTACAAGCTTCTTCGGCATGATTCAATAAGTCCTTAGGCTTTTTCGCCAAAGAATTTACTCCAGAAACACCAATACTAAACGTAATTGACGACAGGTCTTTAAAAATAAATGGAGTAGTTTCAATTAAAGAACGAATTTCCTTAGCAGTTCCATAGGCCGACTCTAAATTTGTATTAATGAGAAGAATGGCAAATTTCTCTCTCCC
>CAJVPZ010002996.1:0-11584 GCA_910592135.1 Racocetra fulgida | reverse complement strand
TTACTATTCGCGAATGACTAAAATCCGCGAATTTTCTCCAAATAACCGTGATGGATATTCAAAGGATCCCAGCTCTACCACAGAGTAACAAACTTATAAATGAACGTGCAACAAAAACAACGAAATAATTCAAAAATAGGCTTGATCAAATCGTTCAAACTAATACAGCTAATTCTAATGAAGTAAGTCTTGAAAATACTGCATCGAATATTGAATTTGATGATATGGAAAATAATGATGATAATTTGGAAAAAAATTTTGAAGAAAATGTAATGCAAACAATTGAAACATTGATAATTTTAATACCAATGATCAAATTATATATAATGAAGCAGAAATTGAATCTTCTATTCAAGCTACGCATGTTATTCAAAAAAAAATTTTTAGAGGACTAGTTGGTTTTAGAAAATCTTGATAATGATTAATCATTAAATTAATCATTAATTGTATGCGATAAATTGAAATTTGCTGCTAAAGATTCAAATTTATATAAAAAAACAAAATAAATATTGAAGTTTTTTTTATCTAGGCGTATTGATTTTACCATAATTTGTAAGAATATGTTAAAATATGTAACGGTAAGAATATATAAAATTTTTGCCCATCTCTACAAATGATCACAGAAACTCGAATTTAACTAGTTCAGGTTTCAAACAAGGTCGAGCCGAGTTTGAGCAAGTAGGATAATATCACTAATAAACTTTTAATCATCACCCGTTTTAAATTAGTGAAAAGTTGTTAAAGCTGTTTTTTTATATCGAATACTGGTAAAAAAACTAAAAAATTTTTTTAAATAACAATATGAGAACGGATTGATATTTTTATTGGGCATGAAAGGAGGCAAAAAATTGAAAGCATTTTACATAGTCTAAAATAAAATTATATACATAAATGTGCGACGTAGTCGTGCTTAAACTAGGAACGTTGTATGATTGCTAGACTTGTATTAAGGGTCCAAGTACAGTGATGAACTTTAAAATATTACCCAGTTATCAATTATCAATTATACAATTTCAAAGTTCATTTGTCAATTGATTAGTGAATCACACGATTAAATGAGATTTGATCCAATCATATGCAAGATTTTAAATTTTCTACGTAGCATATATAGCTTGCGTATGAAATACGCATTACCTAAAGTCTATTTTTTTTTTTTTTTGACACATTTATCCGACATTGCCCAATGATTTGCATTAATTCCCGGATGAATCTGATCGGTCTATTAAAGAAAATTACGGAAAGAAATTACGAATAATAAAAAAAAATTATAAATGTAAAGCTAAAAATTAATTTTTGTATGAGCTTGAAATCTTTTTGAAGTTAACTTTTCATAATGAACTGCTAATTTAGTAAAAATGACTAGTTTCATATGAATCGATGAACTTCATGATGAAATGACAGTAATTTTGAAAAAAATTTAAGATTCAGAATATCCAGAGGTCGTTACAAAGAAGCTCGCAAAAAGAGGATCATTTATATATCATATTTTATTGGTCAAATTATTTGCGTCAGCAGTTTCGTCAATTGTCAACGTTTCGTCAGACGAAAACCCATTTTGTCATCACAAAATAGTTTAGTTATCCATCTTTAATTGAAACTGTACGTATAATTAATAATGAAAACATACTATTGGTAATAGATTCCACTTGTATAACAAACGTTCAGATCCGTATCCGGTTATGTAACGAGTTTGTAGTTTAGTTATCCGAAATTTTAATACCAGATCCGTTCAGATCTTTTTTGTGGAACTCTAATCATTGATGCCATACTCTGCATCAACGCCACAGATTTAATTGTCGTCCTAGTACAGAGAAACCTTCCTAAATGCACTCTGTCTGGACCAAACCTTTGGTAATGTGTATTTAGAGAACAATATAAAAAATTGCATTAAGAGAGGTTAAATAGATACAGTCAAACCTCTCTAAGTGCATGCCCTTGGACCACACTTTAACAAGATGCATTTAGAGAATAATAAGAAAATGTGCATTTATAGAGCAAGTATATATTTGTGCCAGAATTTGAATATGCATTTAGAGAGGGTGTGCACTTATAGAAGGTGCACTTAGAGAGATCTGGCAGTATTTGGGTCAAAGTTTAAACGTGCATTTATGTAGTAGTGCATTTATGAAGGATGTATTTAGGGAGGTTTCTCTGTAATCTTATAAGGGAACTGCTTAATTCAATTAACAAATCAGTAACTACAGAACTATTTAAGTGTACAGACACTGACACAAAACTTAATACGGGTGGTTATTGATGCAGACCACTATCTAAAATAGTAACTAATATTACTAACCTTAAGTAAGATCTGTCGCGGGTTTCACCTTTCATAACTTAATTACTCGATTTGACTGAAGCCCCTTTCACATGTAATCTAAAAAAATTTTCAATGAAGATAAGAAGTTTCTTCTCCCTTTATGTATTGAACCACCGCCAAATAAGTGCCTAATTACAAATAATTTAACCCGCCATTGTCTAAATCATTAACGTTAATAAACTTGGCCGTTTTCAAAAAGATGCAGATCACTATATTACGACATTTCCAAAATTATAAAAAACCAATCAATTAGAAATATCAAATTTGCTGCAATGCACGGGTAAATTGTAGCCGCATTTATTCGGTTGCGAAGATTTAATAATTGTTGATTTTAATGGGACAACGCCACTTAAATAAATAAGGACTAGCATCGGGATAGAAGTAAAAATTTGATACAAATATATAATTAAGGTAAAAATTTTGTGGACGTACACCAAACAAACATTATTGTAATCCATACACAAGATGAAAAACATTTTCCGATTAAAAAGTAGATATAGTATTATAATAATGAGAATTTGTTTTTTTCTTAAATTTTTGCAATTATAGGCGAAAAAACAATAAATGAAAAATGATTACAGACTTATTCAAAATAACACACGACGAACCGAAGTCGATTAAAATTTTTCGACGTTGTATTATTATCATATCTCTAGGATTATTCATTGCTGTATTTGTAATACTATGCCTTGGAATTCGTGATGAATTGCCTATCATTAATAGATCATATAAAGCAACTAATAGTCTGCCCATACCAGGTAAGGATTAAATTTTAAACATAAGATATATTATAAATCCAATGATGCATAACATAAAAATTTTAAATCAATTTAGACATTTTTTTTACTTATAGTTATAATTTTACCATTAACTGTAAAGTTTCTAATTCCACAGGCAAGTATAGTATAATGAGTTTCACATTAAACGCATAGCAAATCTAACTCGAATTTATTCTAGCGATAGGGAATCAAGACTGTACCAATTTTGTTAATAAAACCGCATTTGTTGCTTCTACATCTAAATATACTGCAGCATTTGTACCAAATTACAACGCAAATTCTTTTACACGATTTACACTTACGATAAATATCACAGATTCAAAATACAACATTTCTAATCAAGATGATTACATGGAGATGCATGCTTATGATCACGGTAAAATTTTTTATAAAAATCTTAATTACTTTTATAAGTTTAACAGTACTGTAATAAGTTTTAAATATATGCATTTTAATAATTTAGAATATGATTCAAAACCATTACAAACTAAAGCGCAGATTGAATTCGAAGAATCACTTTTATTAAGGAACATGTATTTTTTTGGGCAACCTAGAAATGACGTAGCTGTATGTATATTTAATGATTTTAAAAGTGAAGAATTTGTAAATTTATATATATTATTAAAAAATTTGTAGCATTATGAATGGGTATTTAATAGATGTATAAGGCATGCTCTGATTACAGACGTTTTAAGTTACTTTGG
This sequence comes from Racocetra fulgida, assembly GCA_910592135.1. Lineage (NCBI taxonomy): Eukaryota > Fungi > Glomeromycota > Glomeromycetes > Diversisporales > Gigasporaceae > Racocetra > Racocetra fulgida. The sequence goes on along the minus strand of CAJVPZ010002996.1, from coordinate 7,784 downwards.
CAGACAAAGATATATTAATATACCTTATATTGAATCACATATGTGTAAGAGTTAAAATCTTTTTATATTTGTAAAAAACATTAATTTTGTTTTAAATATTATGATGATTTATGTTATCAATGATTAATAACCACAGCGACTGTTACAACCGCGAATTCGGATACACGTAAGAATATTTTCATGTATTAAAAAATTAATTTGCTATAATTTGTTTTAATTTTCTAAATTAATGATTGATAACTGCAGGAACAAGTGATACTTATGCAATACTGCAATTTCTTTTATACCCACCCTTCATTGTGATGGAAGAAACCGAAGAAAGGTAAAAATCATCTTGAATAACTTATTGTGTGAACGCTTTGTTGTTACTTCTTAGTTACTAATAATTTCACTCATGATGAATGGTAATGATAGGAGCAAAACTGTAAGTAAATATTTAGGATATAAAAAAAACCTCAGCAATTATGATTTTGAACAAATTCTCAGTGCGTATCATGATTTTGTATGAATAGGTCTTGAACTTACTAGGTATTGCTGGTGGTATTTGGGGTGTTATTGTAGCCTTTTATATATTTTTATTTGGTATGTTGACTATTTTTTTAGGTTAAATTGTAGTTATATAATTTAATCACTTATTACTATTTTAAAACTATCAGGACCTGGTTTAATCTCCCCATGGGGCTTTGTACAAAGATCAAAATTATTTAGAAAGCATTATGAAAAAACCATTTTGCCATCTGTTGACGAATCAGACTCCAGTGAAATTTTTAATTCCCCGATAGAAAAACGACTCTTTCAGTTAGAAAAAAAACTTGAATTCTATGAAAACCATATTATTGATAATTCATTATTATCTTCTAAAAATGATGCACAACCCAGCAGTAGTAGCTAGTTTGCATGGGAGTCTAAATTGCATTTCTAAATGTTTGGCTGAAGTTAGTGCCGTCTAAAATAATTTAGATGTTAAAGATAATACTATTTTATTTATTGTCGCGGCTGAAGCTGATTCTGAGAATTGACACTATTTTGATATGAAATTTTAAAAATTTTGGGGCACATTTTTTTTGAATTTCTTTTTAGGATTCACGACTATAATTGTTAATAAATGGTATATATGGATTTTAGTATGTTTAGTGGACCCAAATTAAAACCCAAATCTCAGCATCAACCGCGACATTTATTAATTTAATATTTTAATATATATAGTAACAAAAATGTTATACGATATCATGAATTATTTCATCGTACAACTTTTACAACGAACTCGCTCTGCTAAGTAGTGTATGAAGTAATTACTTCGTTTTTTAGCAATACAATTAGCAGAATAAATTTTTTGCCAATTATTAAATAAGGTTTCCGGCATAAATTTCAACAGATATTTGCTGTTTTGTTTTAATGATAATATATTGATATTTAATTAAACGTTAGTCAACGTTGTGACGATGAGAGATTTCGATCATAGGTCCGCCATTATTTTGCATGATACTCAGGGATGTTGTATATATAAGATGTATCTCAATTTATTACAAGAACGAATTATAAGCTGTCGATACGAAGGTATTGGAGCAACATTTTTTTCGAATCGGACAGAGTGTGAAGTTTTGATTTATCATGTAGGTTACAGTGACGAACTAGCATTGTATTTTCGATTTGTAAGCATTAGAACTATTTAAAAAAAACGGAATTTTTTCCGAAGTATTTCTATTTCTCTGTTTTTTTACCTTATCCAACCTCTCAAAGATGGCTTGTTGGAATAACAATAGCAATTTTTAAAAAAAGTCTTAAATAAAAAATATGATAGTAATAATTAGATAGAAAGTTATCTACCGGGACGAAATTCACAAGGTACATGTTAAGAAAATGAACTTGTCAATGAATTGTTCTTTTGTAAAATAAATTTGCCTGTAAATTGTATGTGAAATAGAAGATACAGAAGTGGATGGCGAAGCCACTAAGTTGAAATTTTAGTATTACTTGAAAACTTTCACGCATAGCTTCATTAATTCATGATACTCAGACTAAATCAAAGCGCCTTGGTAAAGATGAGATCCCATAGACTACTTCCGTCAAATTCAATGTAATGAATTTGTTATGATCGATAAGAAATAAGTGTTGGTTGTTGGAACCAGAGAATTAAAGGCATCAATCTGCAGAAAGAACACTTATCTGATAATTAAAATCCAAACAATTCTTTTCAATAAGCAGAATAAGATCCTGTGCAAAAACTTGCCGCCTTACCTGTCCACATTTTGAATGCCATAGGAAAAAGCGTGACATCATTGCCTCCTTTTTTTCTTTTTGTGAATATCATATAACCAGTTTTTAGCCTGTTTTTTAAACTAAAAAGCTGACTATTGAGTGGTGCTTATTTTTGATACGGCATTAATACGTATACGTATTCACTTTCAATAAAATGGCAGATGACATTGTGAACGCTTCATTAAATATCATAGTAAGTATCTAAACCAAGGATGAACTTTAACGAAAGTTTTTATCTCAAGTTCAAGAAGCCAACCACGTGATGTGATGACATTCAAATGCTACATTAGTTCGAACTCTTGTCCTGCCGCTTGGGGGTGCGACAAAATAATCGTCTAACTGCGTTTACTTCTTTGTTCTTTCCTAAGGAATGTCAATAACGTTGATTTTGTGAATTTTTTCCAATTAGTAATAGTTAGCGCCGTTAGAATCAACCAAAAAGTTTTTTAAATATTGAATATATAGAATGAGAGCTGATACACTTAGCTCCACTTTAATGATGATATTTTCGCAATGTCAAAAAAAGGTTTCTTCATACACTCGTTTAGCTAAATCTTTGGTGGTTGACGAAACATCTGATAATTGATGTCCAGTAAAGATATTAACGAGCTTTTTATAATCTCTTAGTATACAGAAGCTGAGCTTTTTTCTATACGTATAACCGTTAGTTTGATATAAAAAGTTGACTATACAAAAAATCAATAAGCCCATAAAAGTCGTTTTAGTTTTACGTACATAAAATTTGACGCCAGTAATATTTTCAATCAGTTGCCTTCGTGGTTAATGACTTCGTCGGGTTATGCTAAATAAGTATCAAACCAAAAAAAAAACAAAAAGGTAAATACAGTATAATAATGTAAATAAAAATTAACCTCACATGAATTAAATTATAAAAGAAAATAAATGCTTCATCGATCATATATACTTAACTATATCTATCCATAGATACGCAAGAATTAGGCTTTGGCACGATCGGTTTGTTATTTTTTTTTTATTTTTAACTCCTTTTCATTATAAACCTTATCGTAATAGACCGTTCGTTAAATGCGTGAGAGTTAAAATCTTGATACGACATGCGCTGTTTTTCATTCTCATTTTTCACCCAATAAAAAAAAGGCCCTAAAATACTGTTGAAAAAAAAAAACAAAAAAAAATTAGTATAAAAGTACTAAATAAGACCAATTAACTTAGCGAATGCAATAGATATATAAAGTTTATATAACCATATTTTACACTTTCGATGCTGAATATTCCCGATTAATTTCACGATTCGTAGAAATAGATCGAAGAATATTGCTAACAACCCTTGGTCTGTTCAACGATTCGTGTAACAAATCCAAAAATGTCAGCCTTCGTAACATATCGATAAAATTTCACGATTCGTAGAAATAATATCAAAAATGGTACGGACCCACGGCAACTTTTAACTTGTTAAACCGAAACGAGATGTTGATGCCTAACAAATTAACATGCCCGTGTGAACCCTATTCGTAATATTTCAATAATTTCACGATTCGTAGAAATATTTTAAAATATTACAGAGTCCATAACAATTCCGATGTACTCATACACTTACGTATTTGGATACACCAGAAGTGTTAGGTGAGCGATCGAAGTATTTAATACATAACACCATTTTAAACAGTCGAGGAAGGTACCTAACCGATCCCTTCTTTAGAACCAGTAGGCCTCTAACTGCTAAAAACAGTATTAATTGCAAGACACATTAATGTTAATCGATACTTACTTTCAATAATTTCTCTATCTCATGTGCATTCACTTCCAGTATCCTTGTAAGGTACAACGGCTCATCTACTCTTCCTTCTGGTCCAACTTCATTCCAATAAGGCTACATGGTGTTCTTGCAAAGCATGTCTTCTAATATTTTCCTTCTTCTGATCCAAGCCCAGTATCTTATAGATTCGAATCTTTTAGCAAAATGTTCTTGCAAGCACGTCGGCTAATGCAATTCCTTCTTTCAAACCAAGATTATTCACTAAGGTCTGGGGAATCAATATAGTGTCTTGCAAAGTACGTCTACTAAATCTCTTTCCCCTTTCCGATCCAAGATCCTTATAACGGCGATTCAGGGAATTTGCGCAAATGATTTAAATTCATTACCTTGTAGATTTAGATCTTTAAACAAAATGTCCTTGGAAGGTTCGTCGATTAATGCTGCTTCTCCTTCTAATCCAAGATCCTTATAACAAAGACTCAGAATCTACGTGGAAAATACTTTTCTCTCTTCTGATCCAAGGTCACTACCAGGAAAATTTTGGGAGTATGCGCATGTTCTTGAAAGTGCATTTGCTAATGGTCCTTCCTATTTAAACTAAGATTTTTTTTATTTAAAGTTGGATAAGAATTACGGAGCAGGTGAGGCATAAAAGTACGAGCCTACGCTATGGTGTGGTGCATTCTACTTTCTTTTAAAGCAGAGAGTACGGGCCCACGCTATGATGTGGCACATTCTACTTGCTACGTGTGTGCATGATGCATGACAACAAACAAGATACTTATTCTCTTTTTTTTTTTCTTTTTTTTTTTTTTTTTTTCTTTTCATTATATATTCAAACTTTAGCATTCATTTAATCAGATTACGAGAATACTAAACCAAACCTTAACCTTTATTCTCAACGTATCTCAAAACTAGGCGGTTCTTGAACATCTTATATCCTACTTTCGTCTTCTCCAATTTCGTTTCGACAGTCATTACAAACAATGACGACCAACCATCATTATCGGGACGGCTCGCAGAGATCAGCATGATGTTCTCGCAAGATACATCTGCAAATACTTTCATTCCTTCTAATCCAAGATAATCAAGATTAGGGGGTGGTATCATGCTTTTGTAAGGTCATCTACTAATGCTGCCTTCTCTTTCTATTTTTTTTTTTTTTAATTACGATTGCGCTGTTTAATATCTCTTGCTCCACGAAAAAGTAAGTTAAATCATATAGATTATTTGTTGCTGAATATGTATTTGTATTATTATCAACTCATGAAGAAATTTCTGTTGATAACTGTCGAAAATGGTTCAGTAGTTCTATTCGGTAATGTTGATGTTAAAGTTACACGAGGCAGGAGGCCTTTTACACGGCGTTTGGCTGACTTGTCCCATCTGGTGGGATTATATCCACAACGAATTTCATCAGTGTTCAACGACTAATTTTATAGTGATTATCTTTTTCTTTTTGTCCCCAACGCTGTATTGGCTGTTCTTGAGAGTTCTAAATTTGCTTTTCAGAACATTCGTGTGTTCTTTTATCCTATTCTTAACAATGTCATTGCCTTGTGTCGAAAAGTTTCAGTCTATTATATCAGGTAAATAGGGAAGGAATACTATCAGATGGATCGGCAGGTTATCTTATTTTGAGCAATGGAATGACATGAATTCAAAGTTTTATCAATTTTGTCATGAATTAGCTGTTTCAAAGTGCTGATAATTGATATATTGAGACGAACTCTTTTAGACTTTTCACTCTTTTCTCTTGTCACTTTTATATCCCTGGTTAGGAGGAATTAAGGCTTGACGAATGCTGGCATTCCTTGAACGACCGCCCCAAAGTCATAGATTTCTCTTGTTATCTGTCTTGACCGCCCATATCTACTATTTTTGATGTCTTTGACGAGTTAAGATATTCCTCATTTGTGTATTTTAAACATATCCATCATTTTCTTTCGTGATACTATAGAATCAATGTTGATTTTTAACCTTTTCAAACGAACGGTGTGGAAGGCCCGGGTTGTCGCCAAATATATTTTTTTTATGTTATTCTATTTTATTTTCCCCTTCTTTTCTTTTGTTTGTTCTATTATTCGTATTTCTTATAGCACCTTTTTTAAGGCTCAGTATAAATTATATTAGCCCTTAGTATAACCATAAATCCAAAATTAGTAAGTGAAAGACAATCCTTACCGTAACTTCGTGAATTTCGAAAATTTCGCGAATTTCGAGGATTTCGTGCCTTTCGTAGCTTTAGTGAATTTGTGACTTTATCTAGATAATTTATATTGTATAGAATAACAATGTAAAAACTATAAAAGAGGTGCTTATTCGCCTTGAAAATAAACAACTTAATGTGAGTTCGAAACATATCTCAAGAACCAAGATTACCCTTTGAGTTCCAAACCTTCGAAATTGGAGTAGAAGTGTTTGTCTCTAAACCCGATATACCCTTTGATAAAAATCGTTCGTCGATTTCGTATTTTTTTTTGTCCCTGTGACTATCGCTATCGTCGTATTTAGTAAGAGCAAGAAATTGTATTAGTAATACAACCCTTATATATTAAAATCGACCCTGATTTAGTTTGTGATCAACGTTATTACACCTGATTCGATACCGTGACCTTTTACCATATTCCAATTGGTTAATTTCAATCACGAGACCCTATGAAAAGAAGAATTATACAGTAGTACTAGCGAAAGTGCTAAGAAAAGTAAAATAGGAAAGATAATAGAACGCTTATCTGAGTTCTACACTATTTTCTACCAATCCACTTAAACCTGGTTACTCGGTCCAATCTTTCCACGCCTCAATCGTCGCCTTACCAATATTAGGGCTTGGTTAAAGTAGTTTTAGTGTTCTGGTTAGAGTATTTTAATTAGTACAGTATTGGTATTTTTGAGTAGTGAGTTATTGACAGCCCCTATTTTTTCACTTTCTCAACGGTTTTTCTATTCGTATTTGGAAAACTTTGTCTTCGTATTTTGTAGCTTTAAAATAAAATTTTTTAATACCATTATCAGCATTATTATCTCCGCTTGTAGAGAACTAATTTTTTTTTTTTGGGGGGGCGATCGGTAGGATCTTTGTTCTAAACTTGCCTGTAGTAAAGTTCAATGCTTTGGATACCGTTTCGCTTATAGCTTTTCCTTCTTTCAAAGCGCTATGGTTCTATATAGGCAAGACGTTCCGTGAGCAGCTAAAGCTGGAGTCATAGGCGTATCCTCTGTATTATATTCCAAACTCTACAATCTTTGGTTTCTTTGGAAAGTTAAAGCCTTCTTCGGATTAAGGTTTATGAATAATATCTTGCATGCACAAAGGTCCAAGTACTAATTCCTCTTATCCTAAAGTAGCTCAAATGATCGCCTAACCAACGTGTCAACGCGTCGTTTCTCTATTTCTTTTTTTTTTGATTTGTTGTTTCTTGGTTCGTTTGTTCTGTTCTACTTATTTCATCTGTGAAAAGGGGACGCTATACGTACACGAAAGAGCCGGATGCGAAGGAAAAATGCACTGCCGATCATCTAATAATTAAATAACATTTTCGTGTTACACAGATCAAATAGTGATAACCGCGTGACTATCGTCATAGGGCTATTATTTTCATGTCGTGTGCGTTTAGATATTCACCTTCATATATTCTTTACTCATTTAACCATTCTTTACAGTCCTTTTGCACGTCATGCGTTTTCAACGTTAGGCCAGACCAAGTTGATTATGTGTTTTACATTACCCTCCCCCAGCGCCCCCCCCGCCCCCGCGCGGCGTCGCTCGCGGGCTGCGCGCGCCGCCGGC
>CAJVPZ010002995.1:0-11584 GCA_910592135.1 Racocetra fulgida | reverse complement strand
TTGTCGATAGATGGCCAACTGTACACAAAATATAATTGAAAGCCAGATTGTAGGTTTTCCTTTGACGGCACTCATATGATAAGTGATGATCGAGCGTTGTTGTACCATAAAGGTAAGTTGGTATATCTATTAACAATAGGATGGTGAACGTCCACAACCATCCAATAACTGGTAAAGTAATAATATATCTTTCCAGAAATACATTAGCATATATAATGTGGTGTACATGGCCATGGCATTTTGGTATGGATTTAACTGAATCGAGCCATCTTCATTATATATGATCTTAACTTTTTCTTTATAATAATATGGATTTTTATTTATATTATACCAAAATGCAGGACCATCACAAATTGGTGCAACGGGACTTTGATTAATTAGAGATTGAAATGAATCAAATGATATCTTTGATTCATTTTCAAAATAAATGAAACATTCTGTCCAGTGATGATATGTGTAAAATGTGAGTCAGGAAATTTGGTAATTAGATTAGGTTGCATCTTGAATAATTTTCTTGGAATTGCTTATAACTTAATCTAAAAATTTGTTTGGAGCTTCTTTCAAATAGTTTTAGCATCTAAATATGTTTCGTAAAATTTAGAATACTTGTCCTTATCTTCATCCCGGAGTTGCACTTGCACAGTTTGAACTTGATAAAATGAGGGGAACATATGAGCTCGTAAAAATGAAAAGAATGCAGAATTTTTGGATCTGAGAACTAGAGGTTTATTAAGCCGGTTATCATTACGGATTTCTTTTCGATGCCAGCTGGAATTTTAACTTTTAATTCTTTAAAGTTATAATTTACTCGAGCCAAGTCAAGGTTTTGGAATAAATGAGGTCAGCTGAATTCTTAATTTCGATTAAGTCTTTTCTAAAATCTCTTGATATTCGGCAATGTTTAGCTAATCTATTTACTTCTTTGATGTAGTACCTTGCAAACCTATTGTATACTTCTGGCAACCATGCTGTCAATAGATCATGCCCTGTCAGTTGCATAATTGTTCTTGTAAGGAAGGTACGGTATAAATTTCGTCAAAATGTTTATAAGTACCATCCTTATGTGTTTCTCACAGTTCAGATCTTATTTTAGGTTTTTGCTAACTTGCTTGGTACCAACGGTATGCACTTTGGCGTAATAGAGTTTGTGAAAGATCATGGTATACAAGTAATGGTGGAGCGGGTGGTAATATAATATTTTCTTTTCTATGAGGCATGGATGCTTTTAGGTAATTTTGGTGAATGCGAGCAAAAAAGCCATTATAAAGTTTCCTTATTTAGGATTACGTTTATAAGTGTTACGAAATACCTTGCTACCAAGATATTGAACTTCTTCAATATCATCGAATTTATCAATTTTAAGATCAACACCATAATATTGCATACTGATAAAATTTCTTTTTATTGAAATCTTTTGTGACCCATAGAGCGTCATCACCAGTATTAGTTAATTCGTTGTATTTAAAGAAATCCTTTGCCTTAACTTATATTCACCAACCAAGAATGAAAGCAACTCTATAATACCAAGTATTATCACCACTAGTACCACCACTATGATTTTTACTATGAACGTTTTTAATTATATCGATATCTTTTATGTAATTTAGAGCAATTTCTTCGAATTCATTAACATTTCTACAAACTAATCCTAATTAACTATAGTCTTATCACCACTGTACAGTACTTGACAGTGCAATGGATAGGATGAGATAGATTTTCAAAAGTGAGAGATTAAGGATACTGATAGGGCTTATAGTGAGCCGGCTTAGCCGTGGCTTTTGGCTGTGCTGACAGAACCGGCTTGAGTCAAATCATATGACATACCGTGCTATTACTAGCTTACATAGCGTCGCCCAAAAAAATGGTAGCCGGGTTTTTTGCTGGCTTATATCTATTTTGAAAGCTGATTGCCGGTAAAGTTGTGTTTATCATGCTTAAAAATATTTCGTTTTGATTTTCGCTTTGACTTTCGGCTTGACTTTGACTTTCACTTTGACTTTGACTTTATTTTCACTTTGACTTTCATTTTGACTTTAACTTTGATTTTCACTTTGACTTTCACTTTGACTTTCGTTTGACTTTTGTTTTGACTTTCGGTTTGACTTTCGGTTTGGCTTTCGTTATGACTTTCGTTTTGACTTTCGTTTTGACTTTCGTTTTATTTTCGCTTTGATTTCGAGAATATTTACTGTATCGAATTCACAAAATAAAGTGCGTCATATTTTTACAAACAAAACAACTCGGTTAAACAATAAAATATAATAACCCGGACCAAACATGATTATTAGTTACATCGCTAAATTGTAAGTAGTTTTATTCAGTACCTCTTATTATTCGTGTTAAATTTGATGGTGAGTGTAAAAGAACTTTTTAATTATTGCGCTTTTCAAATTGCTGTGTCCACTGATTTTCATACATCACACTGGGAATCAGAAATCTAGAAAAAATGCCAATACGTAATTGGCTAAAAATTATTTTTAACCAATCACAGATTTGCATTTATTCTAGATTTCTGATTTCCGGTGTGGTGTATGAGAATCAGCGGACACAGTAATTTGAAAAGCGCAGTAATTAAAATTAGTTATTCAGGTTGGTGAGCATTTACTTATTTGATTTGCATTAATCTAGCTAATTGAATGAGTATATACTTGTTCGCATTAATTTATTGTTCTTTATAAATAACTATCATTACATAGTGATGCTCATATCATTTTGCTTAGTTCCTGTTGTTAAGTAGAAAGATTAAGACTAAGCCGTTTGTACAATGTCGAAAAATTATTCTCAATGAACTTAAAACACGAGCATTTTGGTCGGGAATTAGTGAAATAAAAATTCAGAAATTCAGAACTGGATAATATATTTAAGCTGAATATTGTTATAAGGAAACGGCTAGTCAGTTCTCAGAATTGATTCTAGACAATATACGTATATGATTTTGTTTTATTAACGTTAATTCGGTTAAGTATAAAAATCTTGATCGATAACTTAAATAAGCTCTTTAAGTTCGCGATTCTGCTTCTTATTTATTCTTGCTAATTTAGCGAGTAAATACAAACTTTAGTATTTAAAATAAATTATATTTTTTTAATTGCATTAACTTAATTATGTATGATCTTTTAACCAATGCATTAAAATTCGTGAATTCATAGATTTGTTATCTATGTTAATTTAACTTGTAATTGGTGTATCAAAAGGATGCTACTTTGTAGTGCGTAAAAGATTCTATGAATTTATGATAAACTGTTTAAAATCACATTATTTTAATTTTTATTTATTTATTCGCTATAGCTAAAAAAAATGAAAGTTACTGTATTCATTGAATTCATAATTTATCCGGCAATCAGCATCCGAAATCACATGTAAGCTGGCAAAATATTTCGGCTAACATTTTTTTCTGGGTTGTTATCCACTAAAATACGTAACTATTAATATATTACGTAATTTGTATAAGTCGGCTTGCTTGAGCCGGCTTAAACTGGCTTGTTGAGCTGGCTTGGCTTGGGTCTTAAGCCGAGCTAGGCCAGCTCAAGCCCTAAAAGTAATGTACAGCACATGTTTTATCTAAATTATGTCCCGAAAAAGTTAGAATCTTGTAATGCAAATGTGTTTTTCTGATAATTATATTTAATACGTATTCCGATTCTCAGATAGACAACTTTTACGTTCGTTTAGCAGCAATACGTATACATTATCCGGCAGTTTATGATCATGATTGGTAGGGAGTGGTTGACTGAGTTTTAATTTGAATAAACGATTACATCGTATCATATGAAAAAAATAACGTGCAGAAATTTATTTATGATCATAAGAGTTTGTCGGATAAAAAGCTAAATACAAGTTAAAAATTTGTAAATCTACAGAATAATTTCACATGACATCGTATGTGCAAAATCATACTAGTAATTTGCACACAGTTAACGTTAATTGCCCGGTAAATTGAGAATTGGAATTGTAATATAGCTATGCGGTTTTTTATTCAAGCTTAGATGTATGTTTTTCAATTATAATAGAATATTCATATTTTATGAATTTAGATTTTGATTTTAAAATGTTTGCCATTTTACTGACTAGAATTTAGTTTTCTATAATATTAAAAACATAGAGCAAAAAAATGATATAACCCAGATGTGATTGTATAAAAAATTTTTTTTTAAATATTAAAATCTTTTACATTTTTACATACAGTACATGCTGCTGTAAAATAATACAGCATGTTAATTAAAACGAAAGCTCGTATTCCCGAAAAATTTGAATCTTTGATTCTTTTTAAATTTTTCATTTAAGGAAACTAATGCTATTTATGAACATACTATTTATGATCTAAGAAAAAATAAAATAAATACGCTTTGAATTACAATACATTGTTTTGACAATAAAAATCTTAATTTAACTAATCAAGTTCCATTTGGTCGTATTCTTATTGATGCAAGGATAGGTCAAGTCATGTATATGATGGTGATCAATATGAAATATAGAAAAATGTGGCAAAATTGACAGAATTTCTCACAAAATTTTTATTCAATCCTAATTTCCATTTAATATTCATGCTCGTTATAAAACTTTTTGAATATCTGTCAAAAGATTTTTCTCAAATTTTAGATGAATCAGATGATCATATCGGCTGTTTTTGATAAGGAAATCCAATCTCCCCAGGTTAGCAGGTTAGGATGCGTCAATTATATATACTTTCATATGTCTAATGAGGTGCGTTGCTGGATTTCCTTATCGAAATCAGCCGATATATTGCGATATCATTATTCAAGTTGGATAACAATCAAATTTCAAAGAATTTAACGTACATTCAAATATTTTGCGCACTAGGTCATCCTATTTCAAAAACTGCTTTACCTAGTGAATGGTAAACAATCTAAGCGGTATCAACACCTTTAAAAAAAACCAAATATCTTCCCAGATGTAATTTATTGGTATTTCGGTATATCAAAATTAATATTAATTAAACCTTTTTTTAAATCCTTGCATTATTACTTCGTATTTTTTAATTTTTAAAGGTATACCCATGCAGGAACTCTTAACCTATCAGATCAATCATGTTTTACTATTCTTGATCTTATAGCGCATGCAACGGATTAATTCTTGATAAATTGACTAATCATATCGAAATCATGGATACTGTTTATTTGCCATCAAAGATATTAAATTTCTTATTTCATAAATAAGTAATAAATTAAAGCATAAAATAATTTAACTTGGCGATAAAGAATCATCCTGATTGCGAGAAAATGTTATCACCACTTTTATAAAGGTTTCAATATCCAAAATTGCAAAGATGTCCATGAATATATCATGAAAATTATCTGCAAAGATCCAAAACTGTTCTTTGAGTTAAAAGAATTTCTGCCTTTGGATAAAAATAACTTTTTAGAACTTAAGAGAGATTATCTTGATATTGAAGAAAATGATATTTGTAAATATTTAACTAAATGGAAACAGCTCAATTTGTTGCTTCTAATGAAGAATCCTTAAAGGTAGATGCTTCTAATTGAAAAGTGGATGATTTTGCATCATTTAAGAAATCTCTAGACCCATTTATACCACACAATTTCATAAAATGTCTAGAAGTGAATTTTATTACCATTTTAGGCCTTATAAAAAAGCTATAATAGAAAATCTTTATAAAAATTAGTAGCTTATCTGATAACTAATGTAAATCTTGAAGTTTCAAAGCTGCCACCACGTTGTTATCTATTAGTATTGATTCTGTTATAATTGAAGCGATAAAATTGCAGTAATATCTAATTGGATTGAAAAATGAACTATTTTTGTAGAAACTTTATCAATTTACACTTACTTACCGAGCAACACCCGATAGTTTTGAGTATAATAAATTTATTGATAACAATTGTAATTGCGCAATTCTTTGGTTAATTAAGGTCTTGGACTCAAACAAAATAATTGGTAGAAATAATCACTTAGGTTGGAAATCTACAAACAATTACAATGGCATTTTCGCGCTGGTAATTCAGCAATTATGATGATATAATAGTTTGTAATTGTTATAGTGGTGATAGTGATGACTATCGTTCTTATGGTCAGTGGAAATCGACTGATGATAGTGAGTTTCTATTGTCCATACTTATTTTTAATTGTATATATTTTAAGTATATTAAATGAATAATTTCTAATAATATAAATTTTATAGTTTTGTCATTTGCTTTGAAAATGGAAACGTTGTTATACTCATATACTTAGCCGTGTGAAGGTCCCATCACAAGCAATATTTAATTATAGTAGTTCTTGGATGAACTTTGAGAATTCTAATTTATTATTAATAGATCCTATGAAAAGAGTTTAATTGATGAAAGCTACATTTTTGAAAAATTAGAAACTTTACAAAAAAGGTACCAATTAGCTTTATTTAGTTTATAATAGAAATTTATTTTTAGCTGCTTGTTTGATAAACCGTATTTTTTTAAAAGAAATTTTGTCTACAATTAGTTGATTGCGTTTTTAAATTATTGCCTAAAAATTATTTCTGAATAAAAATTGTATCTTCAAGTAGATATTTGAACTTTTCATCTCTGGGATTTTAACTCTAGATCTTGTTGCTATGGATGTGACAACCAACTGATTATATTAAGTCACTGCATCTCTGTTATTTAAAGTTTTAATTTTTACGATTTTGCATATATTAACAATTTTATTTTAATAACTTTGTATCTAAGTCATTACATATTTAAAAAATTAAGCTGAATGCGGTTACCAAATTTAAATAATTGATTTCCTATTTTAAATTTCAGTTATTAAATTACATATTGATCAATTAGTGCCAAAATTAAAAAAATTCTAGATATAACACATCTTTTGTGACTTCTAATTTCTTTTTTGTCTTTTTATCTTTATTCTTGCTTATAATACCTCAAATACTATTGGAATATCAAATAGAAAGCTTGGTTTACTGAAGCATCTTGTGATATCAGTGATATTTCCATTAATCTGCCTCATTTGGACCAACTTGGGCTTGAAACAACTAGGAAAAGAATAAACAATAGAGATGATATATATATAATATATATATATATCGAATATACAATAAATAAAACTGATTTAGGTTAAACAGTATCTTAAGAATGAATTCAAGTATTCTATTTAATCCAAGAATAAACAACTGAAAATAAAAATATTAGTTATTTTAAAGAATTTTTGCTATAACTTTAACCAAAATATATTTTGTTTCTTCCTTCACATCATGCAGATTCTTAGTGACCTTAAGCTTTATATTCCTTAATCAGAGTTATTATTGAACGAAGCATATCCTATAACATCTTGGATCGTTGACCCTGCAGTATAGGAGAGTGAAATGTTGAAAAGATTTCATATATATATTTTCTGTTTTCATTTCCAGTGTTCCAATCTACCATGGCAATTTACATTTAAACCTATATATTCAAATCTAAATATACTTAAATATCTAAATACTACTTATATAATTTCAATTCCATTAATTCTGGCGTTGCATGTCGGTGAAGTAAATATACTCTTTTTATGCTAAAGTGATAGTTAAGGAGTTTAATGTTTAATTAAGTTGAACATTTGTTCATAACCTTGGTAAAGATATAAAATTTAAGATTTTTTATTAATCTGAAATATTTCATATTCCTCTATTGAAAAATATGATATGTAGTTTTCGTATGTAGATTCATTTCTAATTTGTTTCTCATATACTGAACTTTTATGACACCAACACATTTCATCTCGATTAAAATTATCTTTCATAACAAGAACCCAATGACCAAAACCAAAAGTTGGACCATACTTAAGAGCACAAAGAATTGCACAGTCCGGTAAAGTCACGCGGCTTAAAACGGAATTTTGAATAGTACCATTCTTCAATGAAAAAATAAAGCTATCATTACAATACTTGGTGAAAGAAGCACTATCTTCTGGTTTATCCCATCCAATAGGATTATATCCACCAAGAAGTTCATCAGTACCTTTAACCTTCATAACTACAACAAGATGTGTTTTCTTATTACATAAATTCCAAAATGAGTTTTCAGTAAAGCCATCCCTGGTTCCACGAAGAAGTAATTTAAATTCGTATGGATTATTTGTTGCAGAATATGTTTCAGCTTTTTTATCAACCCATGAAGCAATTTCAGCTGCATGTTCATCACTTATAACCGCAGAAAATGATTCGGTAGTTCTGGTGGGTAATGTTGGTGTTAGAATTAAGCGAGGAGGAAGAATTGTTGATAAAATTGGTTGATTGGTCATAAACTTTCTTGTTATGTCTTTCCAAAGCTTTTTTTCAAAAATTGGTTGATATGGTTGCACATTATTAAAAATATCCTCACTGGACATTTGAAAATAACGGATATGATGCAACCAATTCTGTAAAGTATTTTTTAAAGCCAGGAAATTTTCATGAGACCAATCATCAGGATCAGATGGTAGGCCAGGATTTTTAGCAACCCCCCATTCGATAACATGATTCCAAATTTTTATTTCTTCCATTTGTAAATCATCTCGACTAATAAGTGATATTAACGCATTTTCTTGAAGAGTAATAAAGTCTTCTGAATCAAAAATCTTATCGGGATACTTTACTAGAAAATCATTGCACCATTTTTGCAATCCTTGAAGCTTATCATTCTGAAAACTTTTTTGATAAATATGAGTAAAATGTAACCGTAGCCAATGAGCTTCTGTTTCAATTAAATGAGTTTCAAGGTATTTTGCTAACTCATCCAAAAGGAATTCATGAGCAATAAGCATAAGTTCAAAAATAAATGACGCATCGTACTTTTCAAGTTCAAATATCCCTCCATAGATATATCTTTTAAAAATTTATATTTTAGTTTTCTTTTTTGAAATACAATATAGACTATAAATCATAATATAGTAATATAAATGACTCACTTTATAATAATTTCGAACTGTTGAATAGAAATATTTTTTAAATCAAGTGTTTTAAAATTATTTTTATCTTTACCGCTATTTGCCAGTTCATTACGAAAGTATAAAGATCTATATTTTAAAATAGCTGAATGAGCTTGAAATTCCTTAGCATTTGGATATTCACCAACATTAATAATAATATTAAAATCATCTTTGTCATCAAGAAGTTCAAGGTAATTATTTGAAAGTTTCTCAAAGAATTTTATTGCCATATTATTAATTGTAGTTAACGTATAATTCTAATGGTAATGTACGTATGATTACGTATAATATGCAAAATTAACCCTACTTAATTCTGGTCTACTTTACCATATATGTTCATGCGGTGTAATGGGTTTTCTGCATTTGACAATGTAGTGTAAGCGACATTTACCGAGTATGGGGGGTCCTTAAAGCCCGGCAGAAGTTAGGGTTACTTTTTTGATTCAGTTAGAGTTAGCGGTTTATTAAAATATCAAGAACGCGAGTTATGCAATATGTAGATCAATATGTAAATCTGCCCCGCTTTAAGGGACCCCCGAGTATGGTTGGTAACTTAACTATTTATGTTATTTCGTATCATCTTCACGCATAAGATCGTCAAAACAATTTCCTCGCAATACCAAGAAAAGGAAATTCGCACATTTCATTTTTGAAAACGAGAAAAAAAATCTTTATCAAAATTAAAAGTACACTCAACTTACATTAGATGGTGGTATGATCGTCAAAGGCTGTAGCGAAAGAATTTATGTGACTATAAATCTTGATTAAAACCTGAATCTACAACGTGGTGCGATAGTAAAATCTAAAATAACGCCGAGCGAATGTAAAACTGAGCTTGAATTGAGACCGAAAGTTATTGAATTGGTTATTTTCAAAACTAGCCTTATGTATTTGTGTTCTATTTCATTAAAGAGAGAGAATTTTTTAATAAAGTTTAAATAATAATCAAATAAACCATTGTTTTACTGCTTCACTTGATCTTCTAACTATTAGTTAGCTGTATGGCAGAGCCTCCCGTATATAAAGTTTTAGTATCTATGTTTAAATTGCATCTACATTATTGTGAATTGATTGTTAGAATATGGTAAAAAAATGTAGAGTTTAAAACCTAACTGAGCGAAGCGAGGCAAAACTTAAAAAACTTAAATTTAAGCAAAGCCAAGAACTATGAAAAAAACCAAATAGAATACCACCTTAATATATATTTTTTGATTTTAATTAATCATGTATTATCAAATTGTCAGTGTCTGTTAATACCATATACTGTTATATCTAATTAAATTAAAAAATCTTATTTGAGCATCAATATTTTGAAATCGGACAATGGAATGGGTGCGTTTAGAAATTTCCATTTAACAAAATCAATAAACTTTTCTAAGACAAAAATCATTTAAATTTCCCCTTATTATAAAAGAAATAAAGTTGATACATCGCTCATTTGAAAATAAATGTGGGTTCCTGCACGTTATTCTGAAATCCCTCATTGAATCTATTATGCCGAAATCACAAATTTAACCTAATTGGCCGAAAAATCAATCGACTAATTTTTATCAGGTTGGCTCGCATTTTACTATGATCTTGACACATCTGGCCCGCAATTTTTATTAAGTGTTTTCATAAATTCTAATACACCTGACAACAAACTGGCCAAAGGATTTTTCGGCCGATTCATTATCGATTTCGATATAATAGATTCAATAACGATAAATTGAAATTTAAGATCATCAGACATCTAATATAAATATTACGCATACGCATATATACATTTAAGCATCTTTATTGGCAAATGAAAAAATTTAGAAGTCGAACAATTGCTAAACACTTAGGTTTTAGCAGGTCTTCTAAAGTCGAGTTCTCAAGCACTTTAAAAGATACTGTATGGAAAACTTTAATAAAACAGTTTCGAAAAATATTAAAGCATTGATTTTTTGGAATCTTGAGTTATACTTGTTTATTGTAAAGTCTAATATATATCTGGAGTCCTTTTTATATTTTTGTCACGATTTAGTTTAAAAAGTTTCGTACAAACTAAACACTTCAAATATGTTGGGCAAGTATTCAATCAAAAATTTTCAAAATTTAATAATGTTGAAATCAATAACTTAACTGAATCGGCAGAAACTCATTCATGTAGGGCATTTTATGATCAACAAAGAAAAGATCGTGTTTCTTGATAACATTATCAGTTGAAAACAATGTCAATTAGATACACCCATTACACCCTCAGATTGCAATAAATTTTTAATAGAAATTTTACATTACATGAGGCATATGCGGTTATCTAAATTTGTATATACTGCTTGCAAAAGGTGAACACCTTCCTGTATAACTAATCCAACCTGACGATATTTAATATAATAAATTCACAAAACTAACATCGTCCATAATAAAGTCTGGTTTAACCTGTTCGAATTTTAATAAATTGTTTCTTTTAGTAATAGATTCGGTTTAACCCATTAGATTTTAAACTACTATACTAGTAGTAAAGTTCAAATACGTAGTTTAAAATTTTTCTAATGGCAAGATTTCTAAACCCTAACGTGATTTCTTTTTAAGAAACCCTTGAAACGGCATTCGAAAAAGGCCTACCGTTGCAATTTACTACGTATGAAAAATGAGCCCATCATATGCATGTCGATCACTCAAATTTCATAGTAAAAAATTTACCCCTGTGATCTGCGTG